>JAQIXX010002792.1:0-22531 GCA_034700605.1 Willowsia nigromaculata | reverse complement strand
AGCAGCACAGCGAACTCCTCTCTTGTAAGTCGCTGTCTTGTTCTATCCCGTTCCTATTCCATTACTATTCCGTCGTCTACTTTCAGTACAGTTATTAGAGAAACTAGAGAAGCAAAAAAAATATCCTCCCTCTCCTCCACAACGAAACCACCACCACTCCAAACTATAGTCGGCGCGGGTACTGGTTGCAATGGAAAGTATTGTATTAGCAGCACTTCTCTCTACTATTCCAATAAAACGTCTCTTGCCTTCCCATTTTTTGCAACACTTTTCCTTTATTATTATATCACTTCTTCTCGTTCAACTAGCAGAGTTTTGTAGGTACATATTTCATGCATACAAATATTTCCAAATTATATAATAAATAGTGTATTATTGTATGTGAAATTTCTTATAAAAAATGTACATTTCCGTGTCTATGAGAAGTGAGTTTTAGCAATAATAATGCAATAATAATAATAGCTATAGAGCGAAAAAGGTTTTAGAAAAAAATTCAGTGTGTATACTCCTCCACTCCACCATCAGAACTGCTACTAGGTAAACTCCACTCCCGTCTATACCCCAACAACAACGAGCAGAAACCCAACTCGCAACTTGAATGAAGAGAAGAAGGGGTGTCGTTCCATGTCTTTCAACATCACAGATTCATTCCATTTCATGGAACACTTCTAAACACATACCATTATAATGAATACCGTGCAGCAAAATACGCTATAATACTTAGTAAGCATGTATTATTGAAAGTTGTTGTTGGTAGCAGTGGTAATAATGGGGTATAAAAAAGTGATATACCCAGGCATATAGTATATGAGTTCTCGACAACTGCCTCTACTACTGCTGAATACTCTCTCGAGCAAAGAAGAAGTGTGTGAGGTAGTATTAAAAAAGCTCAAGAGTACACAATAAAGCATAGTCATAGCCATCATCATATGCCTTTTCGTCATTCGCCGATATCAACATCATATAGTAGTAGACATTACTCACAGAAATAGTCATAAGATGATTGCATGCATATATCATTTAGGTATCTGCTGGTCTTGATGTGTGCAACTGGATGAGACACATAAAAAAGTCTATACGTCAAGTATAAAGAGACTTATTTTTTTGAATGCAGATATGCCGTATAGTCATGAGTTTTTTCGACTGCTAAACAATAAAATAGAGAATATTACGGATGATGCACCCAAGGGAGCAGAAGCAGAAAGGAGAGCAGAGTGAAACACACTTTGGGGAAGGTTCATACAAAAGCATAGCGTGTCAATGCTAAGCCCACCCACTTTTCGTAGGGACCTATATGTGTCCGCATAGGTCCTACAGATATCGATCTCTTTTAAAGTGAACGATTCCCACTACTTTTCAGAGTTTTTCATGAGGTGTTTTCAGTATGCACACAAAAGCCCAAAATCAAAAGGGTTGCATACATGCATAAAATATCAGAGAGGCTTTTTTGGGTCTTATATATATCGTGCTACCAGCACCACACCAAACCAAGCCACCACGCAAACATTTAGACCGGAGACCACAACAAGCTATAATTATAATTTTTGGGGGTTTTCACTCTCTTTTCGATATGCTTACATATATTAAATGCCTGCTTGTAAACACAACTAAAAGACTATAAACTTACTATGAAATAGTATGCTATACCCAAAAACTTCAATCCAAAATAGGCCTGCCCTAGATATACATACCTATTTTATATCACGTCATAATATGAAAATGAAATTCATGTGTGTGCACTTTACAAACAAAATCTAATATTTTGTAAGTACACGCCATTAAAATACCATTACTCTAACACAGTTTTTCCTCTATGCAATAATAAAGTGGCATTTAAGATGAAAAGGGAAAAAGGAGTAGAAAAAAAACTGTTTAAAAAACGGGAGCAAGAGCACGAGACGAAATTGTGAATACGGGACAAGTTCACAGAAAAAAAGAGTTTACTGTGCTTTACCGGCATACGTAATCCTCTGTGATATATGGCATGACCATACATAATAAAACACAGATACAACAACAACGGAATATAAATATAAAAACTAAAAGCCACTATATTCAATAGTTTTATGCTCAATAGTTTTATATTCAAATAGTTTTTCTCATGTGTGTATGTATTCTCATTAAACATTAAAATCAGCGAAGCGAACTGTTCCGAACTTACTGGGGATAAAGGGTAAAACGAGAGGATTAAAAGAGACAGCCTTGTTCCTTTTCTCTTTTTCTTTCTCGTAATTCCATTCCGTGTGTGTGGCGAGTAGAGCGGAACAGAGCGCATAAAAGTCTATCAAGTTGGAATAGGGAAAAATAGGCAAAAAAACATATAAGCTTTTCCTTTCTTTCTCCTTCTCTTGATATGTTTATTTACCAACCTGAGATTTTTTTGTTTGTATTTCTCCACGATACTGATTTAATGATATGGGCAATGAAACCCAAAGAGGATATATGCACGTTTGTTTATGCATGCAAAAAGTTTATACGATATGCGTTACGCTTAAATAATTGCTGAAATCTTGGAATCAACATAATCATGATCACCGTATCATGAGGTGACTAACTGACTTGGCTTGCTGAGAAGCTCTGTGAGCAAACCAACAGACCCACTAAATACCATCATGATATTTTGCAAAAACAATACAATTGGCAAATATAGAAATACTGCATGATGTAAAGGTGGAAGAGTGGAGGTGATGATGATCACTAAACGATATTACGTTTCTTGGTTTTGCAATGTCCCTCTGTGCTTGGTGTTTTAACGCAAACAGAAATATGGAATTGGTGAAAATAAAAGTAGGTAAAAAAAGTAAAGAAAACAAAGAGACTTTTTTGAGAACTGAAATGTAAACCCACCAAAGCTTTCTGCCTTTCACGTCATGTTACCATGTATGGCTTATAATGCAGAGGGCTTTGGGCTTAACACGAGACATTTTCGTTGGAAAGGAGCATTACTGAAACCGAAGCCAAGTAAAATCCTCACGTTACCCTTTACCCGTCTTATCTTCCATGAAAATCGTCATCACTTTTAGTATTCCTTCATGTGGAAAATACACACCACCACCACCGTACACGCAAGTAATCATATACCTTATTTTCTCCTCGTTTCATTTTCCCTTTTACTTTTACTCGAGTATGAATTTTATCCTCTCACTCTGTGTTCTTTCGTGTGTCCTGTGGTGGAGGTGGTATGGTGTGGTGGCCAAACATGAATCATCTTTTTTTCTTTCGCCCTCTCTTTTCATATCCGCCCTGAAGCCCTGAAGGAGAAAAGGAAGGAACTTTTGCTACCGTTTTTTATACGTTTATTTGTGACTTGCATGCCCAAATCCAATTTGGCATTGTCGTTTTCATCCTCTTTCTTCTTAGCTGTCGACATCGTCATCATCGCCTCCTCCGCTTTATTACTTTTCCCCATATGGAATGAAAATCATCTTAATAATATTTATACCTGATAGTGCACTCACACAGCGCAAGCAGTATTTATTTGCAATGCATATGCATATTATTATTATTGCTGGGAGAAAGGCATAAAAGCTCAACTTTTCCTTTTTTGCCTTGCCTGTTGTTTCTCTTGTTCCTTCTTGTCGACAAGTCCAGTGCGGGTCTGCGTAAATAATACACTGTTTGGGTAGATACTTCTGGATGAAAATGGCAAAATTGCCAAAATCTGAAAATAAACTCCTCGTTTCATTTTGTCTTTGATGAGGTACTGATTATGAGGGTATGACGGTATTTTCTCTCTGTTCAACAAACAGTGGAAAATATTGCAAGGCTTTTTATGTGGTTGGGACTCGTTTTCTGCTTCGGTGGTCAATTGTTTACGATGATGGTCTAATAATATGGGTTTTGTGTTTTCATAATGGGTCTCTGTAGTCGGCTTAAATGTCAGTTTGCTATTATCATAATCGTAACCATCGTATAATCATGCTCATGCGAGTAGGCTTAAATATTTAGACATAGTTGAAGGTAGTACCCACCAACACACGACAAGGCACATGATATGATACTACTGATGGTCTCTTTGAGCAGCAAGCTATCCATTTCCAATCGGTTTATTTTTTGCACTACATTAAATGCATCAAGTTTATTTATGTATTCATTACACGTTATTGAAAAGTGATGCATGAACACGGTGGATAGCCATTATCGTCTGCGTCATCATCATATCGACCGTTGGATGTAAAAAGGAAAATATTAAATGGAGATTTTTACTTTTTTCTCCCTCGATTGATCCGATTGAATTGTGAATTGGATTCCTTTGTCAGCTACATTTGCTTTATATATTTTCCAAACTACTGCACTGTGGACAAACGGTTGCTGCTTTGTTTTTGTAGCCCAGAAGAGATGGAGATCACGCACGGGTTACTTTTAAGGTCACTTGATGTTAGAGGACGACCAGAAATCAGAAAAAAATGCATTTTACGGGAGCGAGAGCAATGGCAAAGTGACCTCCTCCAATTCTCCCCCATACCGTTTAGTACACCAACCAGAATACCTTTTCCTTCATTGCTTTCAGCAGAATTCTACATCACTTTGCAGATCTTCCACTTGGAATGACCATACAATGGCTACAATATGCATTCAAGAAGTATAATGATTATAGCAATAATGATAAACAACGGCAGGTTACGTAAAAAATTAAACGGAAAAGCGCAGTGCAACACACCTGCGATTATAAAGTCACTCTACACGTGCCCAATGCTACGTGTTACACGTTACGTTCATTTTCACAAAGGAACTGGTCGTTTTTCTCACTCTCAACTGGAAACTGAAAAGTTGCATGTCATTGTTGAATGTTATTATAGCTAAATAAATTAATGGTTTGAGAAAGGCTTATAATGAACTAGTGGACATTTTGTGAATTTGCTACATGTGGTTTGCTTTGCATATTTACCGACTCACAACACAGTTGACTGTTTGACATTATAAAAATGGTTACGAGAAATATGTATTCATCAAACACTGCGCAAGTAATGAGCAACAATATGTTCCATTTAAAGTCAATAAACCAATAAATTGTAAAGATTCTACCGTCCAGTCCAATGCCAACTTTAACAAATTTGCTGTTACGGCTGTGTTAAGCGTTTACTGAGCATTATTCAATTTTTAGTCTATTTATAGACCAATTTAAAACTGACATATGGAATGAAATAAAAAGCAGCAATACATTTTTTCTTCGCCACCAGCAGTTTCATCATCCTGTCATCCTTTAACATTGAAAATTCAGACATTCATGGAATATTTCATGTGATATATGCAAAATTATAATAGACATTTCTATCTAAATGCGTTACAAAACTAAAAGTTAACAAATATAAAAAAAAAGTTTTGGAATGTGTTATGTAGATTTACAAGAAAAAAGTGGAAAAAAGGCATGTAACATATAATATTTATGCAGCTAAAGCTAAAACGCTAACCTAGTCAACAAAGAGATAGGCAATCTGAATTGAAAATCAGACTGAAAGAACTGGGCAAGCTGCTTCGTGTTGTGCATTGCATAAAACTCTTTTTGTGTTTCTCCTACGCAAAAACAGCAAGATTTGCTGCATTTATTAAAACGGACAAAAACAAGAGAGGAAATGGTTCATATCAATACTACGTAAACTATTTTCTCAGAGAACACGATTCTGATAGGAACCAGCAGGATTGGCGACGTTATGGTGTGAATGAGAAGCCATGTATAGTCATGTTATAAAGCTCAACGACAAACTCTGTTCCATGTACAGTGAAATAGCAGAAAAATGTCCTTTTAAGACGTATCACATAATATTATTTCTCTGTACCATGCGTATTTTTTTAACGCTTGTTCGTGTATTAAGACGCAGACAGACCTAACTATATATGGTTATAAGGCTGTCCCCCGTCGCCGTCAATTTCATTCATTCATAACAATATTATTCTTTTCTCCTTCCCTGTCTCTCTGCCCAAGTCAACTGCTGGAATTTCCACATTTTTTTGCAACAACTTTCTCTTATATAAAAAAGAGAGGAATGTCTGCAGTGGTATTAGATTTTTTGGCAGTGGCATGGCATACTGCCACATCCAGAGAACTAAGCGTACGACAATCAGGCATGCTTTGTAATGTTGATCTTCATCTGTTTCACATGCCATGTGGGTACATGCTTTTACGTCATCATATGATATGGGTTTAATATTAAGTTAAAGAGAAAAGTATAATTTTTTTCAAGTTTGTACTAGTAGTTTCTTTCTCCTTTGAATTGGTTACATGATACGACACTTTGGTGTAAGTACGGTAAGTTTTTTTCCTTAAAATGTGTTTTCCAATTTGCTTTTCATTTCAAGAATTCCTTTCTTTCCATAAGGTTTTTTTTCTTTCAAATACTTACTTTTACTGCTGTGGGCACGGATATGTCCGTCAGACCATTTCCTTTTTTTTCTCTACAAAAGCTTGTAAATGTCTGCTACTTTGGTTGTCTGAAGAAAAAGTTTGAAACTTTTTTCTTCAGTTTCAATGTCACGTTTTATTAGCAGTCTATATGATTTCAATTTTAAGCACATGTCCTTGCTTTGCTTTCGTTTACTCTGTTGCTGGACGAAAACTGTAAAGTGAAATTTCCATACACGACGTAACGTACCAATGGTGCTGATGGTGTGAAAGTGCGAAATGCTGCAGAACACTTTCTATTTCGACGGCTAGACTCATTCGTCTTTTCATTTCCCTTTCATCTACTCATAAAAGTTACATACGATGGGTCATAATAAGTACCACCACATATTTCCCAACTCACTTGAAACGCTTCAATTCGATTCCCAAAACGGTAATTGTATCCTTCATTGTCTTCCCTCCCGAGGGACTCATTTTCATGAATGTAAACATGCATTTGAATGAGAGTAGCGTCACTTGAGTTCTGAAAGATCTGTCGCTTTCCCACTCTGCTCTCGATATAAAACGGAAATGAGCAAAGATTGCCCCTTGGCAAAAGTAAAGCACGCTGTTCATTTGCTGCTTTATATGCATCTCTCTGACTGTGAATAAAATAATACCAATTTAAATGAGACTCAGCAGGACGACTTTCATTTAAGCTACATAGCCAGTGGTAGTAGTGATAATGGTGTTCATTATCACAGTATTTTACGATTCTGTAATCTAAACAAGTCATCAGTTTACATAAAATCTCTATTTAAATTGGTATGCATGCATTTTGCCTGCTACGACAATACAATATGCACACAATACGCGATTAACTGCCTTTTGGTTTTTGCAATTTCCCATTACAATTTTCCACGAAACTCCTACGACTCCTCCATTCCACTTGATTTCCATTTATTTGCTTCTCAATCTGCACATTTTTTGCCGATTCAGATTCTCACTGCGTATCACACATTCCACCAAATGTTCCCTTTTCTTCATCCACTCCTCTTCCTCCTTTGCTTTGATTTTCATTTTGCGTTTTTGTTCTCTCTCATTCTTTATGGAAGCAGTAGAAGTTCATTATTACATTACATGCAACACAATTTTATTCCCTGTATTATAACCACCATATAATACACAGCCGCGATCATTCTCATCTCCTCTTTTACTCCATCCACACACTCATTCATACGCTCTCTTCATGTACTTTTCGTCCTTGCTTTAACCTTCCTCTTGGTGACTTACTTAAATACCGTCAAACCAACCGGTGGTAGTGGTACTGCCACACAAGCACTGTATTTCACCAACGACCAGCGACATTGTTACTGGTGAGAAGAAGAACATTTTATATGAAAAAAGATCTCTCATTTTTGTTCTCCCTTTTCCTCTACTTTCATGAAAAGACTCGCAACAATATTCGGAGAAAATAAGCGTGGGCTTTTACTTGCTTATGGCATAACATGCTTTTAACATTGCCATATATCCCTCTAGGTAATAATAACGACTGTGACGAGTCAATGTTGTTGTTAGTATACTATTGGCACTCACACATTTTGTTGGTTTTAGCAGTGTGTTGCATTGAATTCATTGCGGAAAGTAATCTTGCACATACCTACTTTCATTACCAAACATTCCTCTTGTTCTTTTTCTATTTGCTTGCCGGCGTTTGTTCTGCAGTCTTTTTTTGTTCCTTTTCTGCCAAAGCTGAGAAGTTGCTTGTTGGTACATTGTGCTTACCTAGTCGAGTTTTTCTGTAGCAGGAAGAAAAGGAAAGGCCAAGATTTTGGATTTGGACTTGGTGGAGCCACCAGCACATTCGCGCATACATGAAAAATCATCGCAATAAGAAGACTTAAAAGACATACGGTGTTGGAAGTTGGAGGCAACAAGACTGTGCTACACAGTTTTATTAGAAAGATTGCTTGCAGGGGTTGTTGATGTTGTAGAGAAAGCAGAGCTGCTTTCTCCTCTTTCTTATTCATAGTTCATAATATTTAGTTCATATTTGGCAGCAGCAGGGAGAAAAGAAAGGGAAGCATATCATCGCAAGTCATCATCAAAATGAGAAAAGGTCTCTGCTTTCTTTGTAACCTTCACCGTCATGAATACATTAGAAAACTTTCCCCGTGTCCCTATATTTATGCATATGTACATATTACATTATGATAACTTATTATTTATATAGTACCACCCACCACTTCAGTATTTGAGTTACAACCACTGCACCACTCCACAAAACTGGTGCTACTAATAATGCAAAAGAAAAGGTTATGTCACTCCTAACGGAACATAATGGTGCTATTATGTATTTTACTTGCTGATGTAAAGAGGAGGAATATATTTGACGCGATAACCTTCTCTCCACCATCTTGTAGTAGTCGGGTGGTGTGTGGCATTGAAAACGCTTCTGGGAGAAAACAGGGAAAATAAATTGAATTAATCTCTTTGCCTTTTTCAACCTTACGTCTCTAGCGTCTTGTCGTTTCTTGTCCTTTCAAGTCTCTTCTAATTTTTTCACTAGAATGATGATATGATGAGATTGACGATAAGATATAAAATGGCTGAACTACTTTTCATACAAAAATACAGAATACAATGATAGCGTTGTTATACTGAACATAATTCGCAATGCGAGTGTGCCAAAGTATAATATGAGCTGCTTTTGAATCGGATCATTTTCCCAACTTTATGAGACATGACGGACAACTACACTCATGCCTTATTCATTTTATATTATATGGAAATAATGGCAAAAGTTGGTAGCATGATAAAATAAACACATAACCGTAAAATAAAACAACAACAAGATTTTTTGCAAATATAGCGTCCTTTTTTATTTCAGCATTCGCTTACTGGAGAAAATTTTGAGGGCCAAGTACAATAAAGGAGAGTGTATAGTCGAGACAGAGAGAAAATTGTGTAAAGCTATTAGCTACTTAACTGTCTATAAAACATATCATTTAAAACGAAAAAAATACTAAAAGAAAATATTATACTAATGTAAGAAGTAAGAGTTCATAGTAAATTTTTATTATAGGATTGAGTGATCACTTAATAGAGCCACGCAGCCAGGAGGAAAATATATGACAACACAGTAACGTTTTAGTTCAAAAGATTCTTTAGAACCTGCTCATTAAGCTGATGCTAATACTTGAACATTATTAGCATTATTTGAATGTTTTTTTTATTCTCTTACAAGATCTAATTTGCTACGCACTCAATTTCTTCTGGGATTACATAATAATTATCTTCATTATGGCGTAGTCACATAAAAAGTACTTTTTCTCTTTGTAGGAAATGTCTTTTGCTTCTTTATAATTGCTAACCTTTCTTGCTTTTGTGCGACTTATAAAATTATTTTAAGACCGTCATACTTTTCTCCTGGAGAGATACTCTGAGAAATAATCAAACACCTTGCTATACAGAGAGAAAAAACGTGACGATGATGCAAAAGTGCATAATGGAGCTTGAGTTGAATACATTGTAAGCTAGGAGCATAAATGTTTAGTAACTTTTCATACTGATATATTTTACACTATAATAGTAAGTCCACAAAAGACAAAAAACTTGGCTTACATCATCATTATAAGATCTTGTGAATTGTTCATATATCATGTAATGTTCTGACGTGGAATGAACAACTGAAACCATTTAGAGCTGTTTTAAAGATTACTACATACATAGTGTATAAACTAGAGCTAGAGCACAAATTAATTAAATTCGCGAAGAGGATGTGGGATCATAATATTTTTTTCAACAGGAGGGGCGAGCGTAGATGTAGATTACTCGATGGTATGTAATTTATTATATAAGTAACGTAAGTATCTAAAAAACTATATAGGCATAACATTTGAAATTTTTTTTCTCGTTTTACAAAGTTCTTTCTGCGGTTTATTTCATTCCACACAAGTGCCTCACACAAAGCAACGCATAATCAAAAGCTGAACAAATACCTCATTTTCATTGCACCGGAGCTGACACTTTCATGATTCATTCTTGAATATAACAATATTATGTAGTGTGACGACTGAGAAACTTAAATTACTAGAAATCTATTTGGAATTAATGATACATTTCTATGTGGAATTTCATGTTGATAGCAGGAAATCAGTATAATAATTATTACAATAAGCTATAGAGTAATAGTTTAGTAGCTTTAGTGTATAACAATCATTTAAGAATTACTAAACGAAATCCACCTCCTGTTTGTTTGCGCGTAACATCCCATAGTTTTTAGATAGCATCAATGTCCAAATCATCCTCCTCCTCTCCGTTTTGTGCATTCTTGATAGCAGCAGGAGCAGCCGGTTTTTGTGGAGCAACGGTCTCAGCTGCTGTCAACTTGGTGATTCTGGCTCTGTCATCGTACTCGATCTACACACAAGAAAAAGACAGTTAATGAGCTGTTATTAATATCATGACGGTGGTTCACTTAAGGAATTCTCCTTATATGAGATTATGTGAGAATTGTACGTATTATATAGATACGTGGTTCATGCTTTTATTTGGCATACCTCCACATCGCTTTCTCCCTGCTCCTCCTCAGAGCTCTCCTCTTCCGCTTCCTTCAGCCATTTGATAAAAGGCTCAGCCTTGGCATGAATCTCTTGGCTCAGCTCTTTGCTTACGTACTTTTTGCTCACTTTAGAGTGCCATTCGATGAGAACCTCCTCATCCAAAATGTCAGCTTCATAGAAAGCCTGGAATACGATAAAGCAAACACCACATAAACTTAGTAAATATACATCAAAATTGAATTCGTTTCCTTAATATTAGTGTAAGAAGAAGTAAAAGCCTCATAGTCTGCCTTAAGTTCCCAATCACCAAGAATTTCAGATCTGAATAACTAGTAATCATTGCCTCAAGCGTAACAAATAGCTTAAAAATCCCATTATTTATAGAAAATTAGATTCACGGTTATGCTTCATTACCTTGAAAATTATAGCGACTTTGGGAAGCAATTCCCGATGAATATCAATGATTTGCTCGATTCCTCCGATCAAATACTTTTGGGCTTTTGGGTTCTGATGACAAAAGCGAAGTAAAACCACTCGGTGTTGAGTGACCTGCTTCACAATGTTCTGGTTAAACAGCAACTCAGCAAGAACAAGCGTGGCTTTAGCGCGAATATCCAGACGTTCTGCCTCGCCGAGCAATTCCTTATCATCATACTTTCCAGAGTTCTTCAGTTTGCTTTCCAACAACTTGTAAAAGATGTCCATGCGCTCCTTTTCAGGTTTCTCGCAGTCGTTATTGATGGCCAAACTCTTTACTCCTTCGCTCAGATCCTGTTGACGAGCTCTAACGGCTTCCTCACTAACATCAACTGCCCAGTCGTCGTCATCATCTTCATCGTTCTTTCCATTGGTTCCATTGAAAGTATCATTCCAGTCATCATCGTCTTCTGGCCGAGGGCTATTGTTCTTCCCATTTTCCCCATTTTGCTTCTTCTCACGTTTCCGCTCTTTGCGCTCGGTGAGCGATGACCCTTGAGCAGCTGGATTGACTTCTACAATTGTCATAATAAAGGAAACTATTCTTTAGACAATTGTGATGATTATGATTATAATTTATTAAAAACCACATTTTAGTAGTTATAAATTTACCAGGAGGGTTCTTGATAATGTATTGGATCAGACGGTGACCACCCTTGATGATTCCATTATACCCGCATGCTTTGCAACTTTGACTCAAAATTCCTTTCTTGGCTTGAACGCTCAGTACAGTCTCCGGATTGTCGCATTCCGGGCACAGCACAAACTTCCGGATAAAGCCATCCAAAAGATCTTGCAGTTTGCTGGCATCATGAGACCCATTAACGATGAAACGCTCATCCTTGAAGTCAAATTGGGTTTGTGCACCGAGCTCGCATCCAAAGTACTTGGTTGGATCTGTGAAAATGTGACAACATTTTAATTATACGCCCACGCACGCTTGATTTAGTGATAATAAGTATGATCTTAATCTTACAAGTGGGTGGACGTCCAAGTGCTTTTGCAATATCGACCATGTTGACAATAACCGTCTTGATTCCATTTCCTTTCCCCTCAACCTTTGCCAACAATTTAGGCATTTTGTAGCGATAAAACATATCGCTTACACTGCGGTTTACGTTGAGACTCATGTTGATGCTGGTATTGGCTCAAAATTTCGACAACTCAAGAAATAATGTGAAAAAATGAAAAAAAGGAACTAGGAATGTGCTTGAATGAAAAAGAGAAAAGGAATAGCTTCCCTAGTAGGGAAAGGGAAAAGGAACTTTTCAATTCTAAGTTTTAAATCAGTGCTACGATTTCAATTTTGATGCTCTGTCTATAAATTTATCTCTGATTATAAAGAAATTTCCAGTAAGGTTTTGCCGAAAAGGACTGAGAAAAAATACGTGGTGACTAAGTGAATTGCATTCAAAACCAGGAAAATTATACTAGTATAATTTTTAAATATAAAATTCTCTATATCACGTTTTCTAACTCATAAGAACTAGTTTTGTAGGGGAAATGTAATTTAAGCGACGACGACAACGATGATTGCGGAAAATAGTAATTGTTATGTTCAGACTTTTTCAACGTGCTCGTGTCAGTCCAAATATGCCTTCGAAGTTGGTGTTGATGGTAGTGCGATTGTTGTTGGCGCAAAGGCTTCTGGTTCCGACGTTGCTGAAGATTAAGACGGACCTGGTGGTGGTCCAAACGGGATTTCAAGATTCCCTCAATGGTTGCAGCTTCCGGTGACGACTACTAGAAAATTTTGATAATCTGCAAAAGTAAACGAAAAACAAATGAAACAACACTCATGCATTTATTCCATAACATTCATGTAAGATATTCATAATGTGCCATATTTAAGTCATTATATTACTATTACCTATACCTATAATTGATAGGCTCTTGGCGCTGCTGATTTGATATCAATGACCGACTGCATGGGTCTCCGAATAGATCTACGTTTGGCGAACACGTCCCAAGGGAGTTAAATAGCCCTGTTACAAAACAGAAAGTATGGATTAGTTTACCGTAATTTTCATTTTTTTCATGTTGTTTCGATGCACAAGCAAAATAAGCAAGAAAACCAATACAAGCATTCCAACAAAAACAAAACCGGAATGAACTTTTCCATTCCATAAATTCCACAAGAACGACAAATTATTGCGTGCCTACTACAACAATCATTCTCTCCCCTTTTTCGATTCTACTTACCTGGGGGATCAACCATATGAGAATTGTGCGTCAGTTTGACAGAAGAAAGCAACAAACTTTTACTCAACGAGATCAATAGATTCGATGATGTGAGTGTGGATGTCGATGAAGCGGACGAAGTGCCGACACACAACGATCTAGTTATATTGACCTCAGCTGCCAAAAAGCAAATTTTCAAGATGACGATGAATAATGATGAAATTTTACTATAATTGACTAACTACTTGTACTACAATACTTATTTTGTAATTAATTTTATAATAAATTAGGTACCACAATTTGAGCTTTCGGTGGTCACCGCCTTCTCTTTAATCAACATAAGCTGCTAATAATTTTGAATTTTAAAAATCTTTTCCACTTGTGCTGCACAAGAATTTGATGTGCTTTTATCACGAAAATATTATGTAATCTCTTGAATTCAGTTGCCGACCTGTACCGTATTATATTCTATTGCCTAAATAACGGACCCGTATTTTTTTTAAAGTGAAGATACTACAAATAAATATTTTACACCGCGTCACGTAATAAATCAAACCAAAGAGTAATAATATCACCACTTTTTTTATATTCCCGAGCTTATTTACAAAGAAAGCTTTATTTCAGTTGCCTTTAGCTGCAACGGTAGTAATAATGTATTTTTTGGCAAAAAATAGATGTTGCAGTGATTTTGCTTCCCAAGCAAAAAAGCTTTAGCTTCAGAAGGATTAGAGGCTGTTGGCTGAATGAAGACGTGGAGCCTACTAGTATTTTGGCTTATAGCAGATACCTAAATACAAACGCACCCACTCCTTCTCTCTGTGATTTTTTTGCTTTGCAAGTCAAGTAGTCCCTTTCCTTTAGATCTCAATAAAAAAGTGATCTTTTCCCTTTTGATGGAATGGACCAAGAAAATTGTAGCGCAATAGTACTGGTGAAATGCCTAACATATGTAAAAATCCCCTCTCTCTGCTTTCTCTGCCGATCTCCCTACTGATAAGGAGTAGTAGTAACTGCAAATGACGACAATGGCGATAGAATGATGACGACGATTGTTCCTACGAGAAAAACTGCAATGTGCTGCTGCTGGTCTTTTGGAGATATTATCCTCTACACAGGAATGTACATACTAAAGTTATAGAATAGAGTTCCACCACTAAAAAGTAAGGACGTGTCCTGTCCTCTCCCTGCCCTTTATAAATTCTGCAACAACAAAGTTTAACGTGATATATGATTTTGCCAGAATATGAAATGCTCTGCAACTTTCCTATATGCCTGCCGTTTCACTGTTGTAAAGCCAACGTTGTCTGCTTCTACCAAATAATAATATCAACGTGTTTCCGAGAATATTATAATGTACTATTGTTTCATGTATATGCTCGTAAAAGTATATGCCAGCAGGGAAGTAAACGAGTTGCTATTATATTTTCCGCGAGTAAAATAAGAATTCAACACAACATGTAGAAACCTTTCACTGTGTGTGTTTTTATACAATTCTTCTTCACACAGTGCTGCAGCTCTTCTCCCTTTCTCCGCAACATGAAGTAAGTACCATTTTCCAAGACGAAAGTGTAATGCAGATTTTCATCTGAGAAGAACTAGAAACGGGTGTACATGGGGCATATCAAAATATCAACCTACACTACAAAAATGAGTTCCCTAATACAGGGTCGAGTATTAGCTCTGTTAAGAGTATGAAAAAAATGTGCTCCAGGTCCAAATGTCTATAAACATAATAGTACGAGTAAAAATAATACTTTTAGTGTTTCTTCGTTTTATATTATAACTACTACCCAGTAGTAATAAAACAAACTAGTATGTTTACTAGGTATATACACATTAGATAGAAGGTCTACATAGCGAGGAGGAAGTTGAAGAAGAAGTGCCGCATAAAGGTTTTTTTTCTCGGAGTATGGGTTTTTGGAAGTTGGAACAAAACAAGTGACATGACACGCAACCGCAAGTTTAGATAGAAAAAGAATGTTGCAAAGTTGCTGATATAATGTAATCCACTATATAATTCTTATTCATCCATGCTCCCGACTCCATATATATATCCCATATCGTTATCATGTCCGGCAACAGTAGTATAGAATATTTATATAACACTCCAATCCAACCCCCATCGGTATTTTCTGTAACCGAGGTAAGAAAATAAAACGAAGACTACGATGTTTCAGTTACAATATATACCTACGCAAGAACCAACTTTGAGATGAAAATTCAAGTGGTGATGGTGGTAAGACGGAAACGGAGAATACTAGATGCTAAAAATAAAATTTTGTATAAAAAATATAACAGCATGCATTGTTAATACCATGCAGTAGGATCATGGAGGCTTTAGATTGTAACAAGTTCAAGACAGACTATTTTACCAGCTACTACCACCACCATGCCACCATACATGTCTGCTGTGCATAAAATTTTACCGAACGGACCGAGTTTAACCGGAATAGATTCTGCCGAATTTAACCTACCGAATGTATGCAATGCACATGCACCCGTGTCTGTCTGCTTCGAACGTGGCTCGTGCTGTGTCTATATTTGTTTTTCAAAATAATTACAACTGCCCATAAGGACCTTTTCCATGAACGAACGCAAGCTTTTGACAAAATTGCCTGACAGCAACATGGCACGTTGATTAGACACTCTATAAGCCGTCACAACTTACTATCAAAAGCAGCCAATGGAGTAGGTTATCTTTTAATGACTATGATAGCTACATTATTCTCTACGTAATATACCTTGCTAACTGCTAACGGTCGGTGTTTCCTAGAATATAAAATGACAAGTTTCTCTATATACCTCTCACCGAACGAAATATGAGTAGGTAGTAAGAAATGCTGGAATAAAAAGAATGTTCGATGAGAATGAAGTAGCAGAAAGAGAGATTACGATAACAGAACAGTTATAAAAATATATGGAGTACTTTCAGTTTGGCCATTAGTCATTAGAAACCTACTTTATGACTTCAGAATAACTTTGCTACGCATACTTGATCTCTATTTTAAACTCTCATCAGTGCGTAACGTGACTCATGATTACGATACTTACTTAAATAATTTTTATGTATAGTCATTTTGGGGTCTGGAGTAAAACTGTGCATACATTTATGCGCAAATAACCAAAAGGACAATAGTACATAAAATTCAACAGGTAAATGGGATATTATGACAACATTTCACATATACTGTTATAACAATTGAATCATGAATGATGACCATTAGCGATCCACATATATTACAACCAAGCGCTATATAATCCTAAGTGTGCAAGTAGCGCAACCTCAATTTCACCAAACCAGGTTCCACGTTTTGACTCTCTACCACCTGTCCTATGAAAAACGAACGCTAGCTTTAATTTCGCCAAAACAATTCAAGTCAACTAAATGTTAAACAATTCCTCCTAGTATTCTCAATACACCCCCTCGCCCACTTACATTCCATTTGCCGCTAGAATTATTTCATGTCATATTGGATGACGCCATACATTATCACCGTGCTCAAACAACGAGTCGTTAAATAATGTGTGATACCAACCAGCAAAAGCTCATCAATTTTAATTTACATAATTCCAAAACCCAATATTTATAGCATTATTGACGTACGTTGCGTGCTTCATGCGTAACATTGCATTGTGCTAAAAATGAAAATGCGAGATTCACTATCCACAATTGATCGTTAAATTACCCATAAATTCATTTCTCATTTTATTATCCTTCACGAGAAAATAAAACAGCATCTACTTACACATAAGCAAACGTCATAAAACCACTAAGCAGTTCCGTTTGCGATTATGAAGAGTAGAGTCAGATAGTCTGTTTTATAACAACTGATTGAATATTGAATTGGATATTGGATCATTCGGAGAGTGCATGATACAATTGAAGATAATGTCTTTTGTACATTAGTACTTATCAATTTCCATACCGTATTTTCTCGTATACCATACCTGAACAATTTCATTTGCTAAAATGCAACTGCAATAACAATTGATTTTGATAATGCATGTAAGGGAAATCTCGTTTTTTATACGAAAGATAAATATTTATGATGTCCGATAGAATGATAACGATAATCAATAATTATGATGTACTGGCTGGAACTGGACACCTTTTTTA
The DNA here is from genome assembly GCA_034700605.1 of Willowsia nigromaculata. NCBI lineage: Eukaryota > Metazoa > Arthropoda > Collembola > Entomobryomorpha > Entomobryidae > Willowsia > Willowsia nigromaculata. The sequence goes on along the minus strand of JAQIXX010002792.1, from coordinate 4,872 downwards.
TCACCCATTCATACTCAAATCTCATCTATCAACTGCACTCAGTTCATTACAGTATACGACTCCAGATTTAAGTACTATCAGATCAATCGTATAAGTGTCAGAAATACAGTTAGGCAAAAACTAAGGAACTACACAGTTGGAAACTATAATTAAGCCTTTTATGAAAAGCAAAGCGCCATAAAGAAGCCAAATATTTGTTATTTCAGATTACTACATTGATGTAAATGTTATTCTTACCTTTTTCTCTCAACAAAGTCATATAAGTTGGATAAAATCGAAACTAAAATTTGCACAAAATGAGGTCTCTACTTCTCTCCCTCCGCTGTCAAGTAGATTTTCTCCTTTTTGACTTCAGCAATGCACTTGACTCAAGATTCTTGATGGATCTCAGAAGAGTTGTGTTTTGATGAGTTTCTTGTTGTATCGTGATCCAAGAGGACTTCGCAGACAGAACAGATTGCCCTCCGTCCGAGAATGATCACAAATCACTTGAGAGGAAACACGTAGAATCTCCGTATGAGAGTTGAATATCTCCACACGGATGTAGAGAATATACGAAAATGAACTGTAAAAATAAAATAAAAATGCACCGCCAATTAACTTATATGCTCCAATTAAAATGTCTGTTCATTATTGGTTATCAAACAATATACTATTATTACACACAACACGCCGAATCCAATAAAACCTCACACGTATTGTCTTAAGTTTCTATGACAATCAAAAAGTTGCAGTTTCGTACCATGCATACGACTTACGACGACATATGACATACCATCAACGTTCGACTAAACATACACAAATAATGCCTGTTTAATCATGTTGATTATGATCTATGACTATGATCATAAATTGCGAGTTGCATATTATGCATCCAAACTACTAACGCATCCTGACAATCAGCCACTAAAAGAAGACGTAAATTTTTTATGTTGGGCCATGATAGACGAAAAATCGTCACGTTTATTGATCAGATCAGCTAAAAGCACAATTGCTTATTTTTAACCTTTTACGTCAATGAATTACCATTTCTGTTTATGGCTGAACCTCATTATTGTTTTACGTCAATACTTGCGACTTGCGACTTTTACATGAAATCCAATTAAAATTTTCAAATGCTCTACGACAATTAGTAGTCCGTTGTTATATAAAATTACGAAAATTTTCGTATTATTTTAAGAAATTATTGCATTTGCATATTGTGTTCGTGCATGCATGTTCTGGATCAGTAAAATTTGCGAGTAAACAACACAAAAATACGAAATTACATGGGCTAAATGCTTTCACGAATTTGAACGAGCAAATATCATGCTTCTCGATCTATTCTTGACTCGCATTATCATCTAAAAGCATTCAAAGCGCTACAATTTCTTTTCACTTATCATGGAGCAAAGTTGTTTACCACGGTGTTTACGTAGACGCCTGAGTCACGCCAAAAATCAATATAACTTCGTTTGGCACTTAACCACCTAAAGACTAATAAATTGCTTTGCATTTGCTACTCTTGCCAGTATACTTTTATTCTCAATTCTCGCATACAATCGTAATGTTCAAGCCAATAAGCCATTATAGGTATCATGCATGATCACGTTGACCATTTTGTCATTGCATTAAAAAATTATCAATGTCATCCCCTTTCCTTTTTTCCTTGATAACGGATTACTTTTTACAACGACTAACTAAAGACTACAGAGTGTAGTTAACATGCTAGTTTGTAGCTGGCATCGCAGATTCACATTCTGGCCTGCGCTGTTGCATAAAAAACTGCTTCACAAAAAATTAACATAAAGATACGATGTTGGACAGCGATTTCTGATGGACATGTCAAATCAACTTGAAAATACATAATATTATCTGCTTAATTCATACATGCATATAATGTGCACTGTAATATCGTGCATACTCTCTAATCTCTGTATATGAAAATCATTCATTATTTAACAGTTATGTAGACTACATTGGCGATAATTTTACTATTTTTTGCATGTTTTAACTTCGCTCGAAAATATCCTGATTCTTATCTTTTGTTATAAATTGATCAGAGGTTTCAATATTATTGACTTTTTATACAATACAATCAGGATCGAAGATAACGGACAAGATGCAATGATGATGCGTACCTAAACAGTTTCTAGGAAGGTAAGGTAAATGCTTAATTAAAAAGTGAACTCTGATCCAATCCAGGCCAAAATATCGTCGTAAATCGTACATAGGTATTATGATTTAAAATGACAAACAAAAAAATGTTAATCCTACAATCATATTTTGCCATTCAAATATCTACTACAAATAGGCTACACACAATCATTCCAAATTATACTCCAGTTCATTTTCTGCTACTTATCCTTCTTCTTATCATACTCAACAAAAACTCATCATATTAGTCACCGTTATTACATTCTTTTAGCAGCTCATTTAACCGTTTCTTGTTTGACATTTTTTCTACCTCTCAAACCTCTCTACTACACACAGCTGTAAGATGTAATGTGAGCTTTTACTGTCATTAAAATTATGTCACAAAATGCTACGAACGAAGGTAACTCATGGCCCATGGCTGACATGACGTGCCAATGCAATGTGTTCCTTCCTACCTAATTCCAAACGCAACCGTTATTTTTACGCTGTGCACTACTGATGTAAATATCTTGACGTATGGATTAGTTAAATTAAATATGTTCACAGTTAAATTAAAGTATTACAGTTAGCAAAGCTGAGAAAGTATAAATGGCTTACCGTTTTTGGCTTGACTTTGTTTTGCTACTTCCAACTTCTCCGTTTCTTCCCACTTCTTCTTCTGCGTATCGGATCGCGAAAAGAAATTGTCAATTGGGAAATGATGACAAGTGACAAGATATTTTTACAAGCGCTCGCTCTATGAACCACCAATCATTACAACTTATTGCAAAAGTCGTTGAAATGACTGTTTTACTATTTTTCAATGAAATGAAGCTCTGGAAAACTAAAACATCCACAAAAACCCGACGAAGATTTTCAACCCGCCCTCAAAAAACAAGACAAAAAGCTACTCTGCTTCCAAGATATTCTCTCGCCCTTTGACAAAAATGATTAATAATCAGACAATTTATTTAATTGATTGGATATTAAGTATGGAATTATCAAAGGAAAAAAAGAGTGGTGATTTTTTCACAGACACACAAGATGTTCTACTGAAATTGCTGAGAATGTGGTATGGTGGATTTGGATATTGGATGTGATGTGGATTTTGTAGATGATGAGAGTGTGTAGTTTTGCTTTTATGAGGAGGATGGCTAGTCTCTGGTGGTGGATGAATGAGAAATTCAAAATACAGAGATAGATAGCAGCAGAATAGCTGTTTGAGTTGAAATATAGACCTGTCTCTGAGGATATTTTATGCTAAAAGTTATTATATGGCTGGGCTATATAAAAAGGCACACGACAAAGTAAAGTTGGTGGGGATACGATGATCATGATGATGATGGGAGAACATGAAAGAACAGACAGACAACTCTCTGAATACATTAGTGTTTCTAAAGTAAGTTGAGGGGGGATGATGATGATGAGGCTGATGAAAATGAATAAAACTTGACTACCTCGCTTTTTGAGATCTTTTTTTTCTACGCAGAAGAAGGTATGCATCAGTAATCCGTTTGTGTGTGTAGAGTTGGTTTTTGGATTAGTTAAGTATTCTATGCATAAAAATATGAAGCACTTTATTCAGTTCGTATACCTAAAACTGTGCGAGACTAATATGAGGGGCAACCTGCATGAGAAAGTATGAAAAATTGGATAATGTGGACATGTATACCTTTGCAACAATTAACATTGTGTATTATGCATGCTTAACAGACTGATAACATTCGTGTAGGGATTCAGTCATAATGTGGGGTATGGGTGCTGCTACAAGAAAATGATCATGCATATGATAAGCACATATAAGTTAGCGGTACATGTAAAGAAGACCTCTGTGTAAGGAACTGTTTCAGATTCTTTATGGTGCCATTCATGAAGGGATGACGAGAATTGCGATTTGTGAATATGTCATTCATTCATGGGGGATTTGTTTGGGTTTGAAATAAGACGATCCAGTATTTTAACCCCTTTACATGTAGGATAACTTGGCGTGTGAACATTATTTTTGGTGTTTGGTAGGTAGATGCGTTATCATCGCGTTTTTATGTGTACGTGCGTTCCTTGTGCGTTTTAGGTTCTGAGCTAAATTGCTGCTTATGCCTACGTGCTTCGGAATACGTTTATCCACGCTTTGTAGTGATGTCAAGTAGTATTGGTGTTGGCTTACACATTGGTTAAGTTTATGTCGAATTATGCCGATTCCATTATTCATCATCATTCATAGGATGCGGGGAGAATAAGTGCAGAAAGAGATGTGGTTTTGGTGGTTTCATTTTGCATTTGCGTACCATACCATTAGCCTGAAACTATGACTTAAGTTTGCCTTTTGAATGCTTTTTAAGGCAAAATATGGCAAAAATTGCTTGCGATGATGATGGCCCTATTGTGTCAGCTTCATTCAGCTCTTTTCGTTCTCTGTTTACTCTGCCTCTTTTCTTTTCCTTGTGTGTGTAGACTAATAAAATAATGTAATGTTAACTGTACTTTGCTTTTATTTCGCATTTTCGCACATGTGTATGACGAGAGCTTAACTTAAATTATCCAACTTTTGCACAAGCTCTGTACATATTTATATTTTATGTGCGTTGAGTGCACAGGTGCACACGAAAATGTTGGGCCATACCGAAAATAAGATAACTATGAGTTCTGAACCCACACGAATTCTCTATTGTGGTGATGATGGGATGGCGGATGGCGTTAGTAGCATTTACTTCTCTTCTGTTGCAACAGTTTTGAATGTAACTGTATATCAAGCGGGGG
>JAQIXX010002791.1:0-22464 GCA_034700605.1 Willowsia nigromaculata | reverse complement strand
ATTAGTTATAATGATATCTAAATTGTCGGCGCAATGCGATGCCCAGCAAAATTCGTTGGCAACCAGCGTTCAAATGGACTTTAAAATAGCCCCTTAATAGAATTATTATACATACTATATCATTACACGAGTCATATTAATACGAAAAATTTAGCAATATTATTCTTCAGTTTCAGTTGATTAATTGTAAGTTTCTGTGGTACACAGGCTTTGCCTAGCTGATTGGGCAGTTGTCTGTCGAGTACAAACTTTGACATGCTCGATTGTAAAAAAAATTATTAGTTGAAACATTGCAATTCCTAAGTGTGAAACAAACATGTATAAACATTCTGGCACCAATTCACGGTAAAAACACTTTAAAGGGAAACGAGTTTAATAAAAACCAAAATTAAATTTTTGTACAAAACTCATTCCTTTATAGCGTTAATCATGAAACACAAACTTTCATGTCCACTGTCCACATATGTCATATTTGTCATTTTACTTCTTGTCCAGATTGTGGAAATCACATTGGCTGTTCACTTCAATTCGTGCCGCCACAAACTGATCCCTCATGCTGCGTGACACGACGTAAGTCATCCACATATCAAAGGAAAACCAGGAGGATAGCATACTGCATATTACCATCACCTCCTACAAGGTTTTTGTGGTTTTGCTTCGCATGTTATGAAAACAAAGGTGCTATATGTAACACTATTCGTGTTTATCAGCTCCTGGCACAGTATTTTTCCCTATTATGTTATCCTTTTTCCATTTTCAAAATTTTTCCGTGTATCATTCCAAGACGAGATGGAATTTATTTTTCAGATTTTACTTTTGTTTCACAAAAGAAAAGGCAAATAATATCGAAAAATTGATAGAAAGAATTCAGCAGTTCTGCCTAGACATTCCATTTCAATTCTTTCCTTTGAAATTCACAGTCCGCTGCTGTCTCCTCTGTTTGCGATCCCAATCAAATGAAAAGAACGGTCGAAAGCGACTACTCGACTCAAGCAGGGCAACAGGAAAAAAGCAATAAGCAAAAGGACGCAAACACATCTGTTTGTTGTCTACAAGAATTTTCTCTTTTTTCTCCCTTTTTTGTCAATTCAATGCCCTGCATGCTCGATGAATGCACGTTTCACGCTTTTTTTGACCGAGATAGTCCTCTATAGATAAAATATCACTGCAAAGGAAAAGGAATCTCTAGGAGCAAAAAATGTTTGCCTGCTTCTGACTCTTTTCATTTTTTTCTTTTCACTTGAGGCTTGATAAGGTACCCAGTACCCACGAACCCGCGTGATATTGATAAAGATAAAAGCGGGACGCTGATAATGGAGAGAATGAATGGGATGGAGGTGAAGAAAAAAATGACAAGGAGGAGACAGAGCGAAAGAGAATGAGGAGACGTAGCGAATGTGAGTTCATTTTTCTCTACATTCTGTGTATATTATGCCGTTATGCGATGTCTGAAAAAAATGAGTGAGATACCGAAAGCAAAACCATTTGGCAGTGTTCCTGGTTTCTTTTTAGAAAGGAAATAATCATACGCATGCATTGAATGTGGCGGGGATGATGATGATGGTATGAAATGATTATTTTCGTTTGAAGGAACTATCACTATTGGACAGACAGACGGGCTCCAAAATAGTAGTGCTTCGACGAGCCTGTGGCTTGGGAGATATGATGGTTCTTGGAGTATTTTTTTGCAATTGATTTGATGGCGTCTGGAATTTTGAATGGGAGGACAGATAGCTTTGCATAGAAAATAATGGTATGTAGTTTGGCTAGATGTTCTTTTGTTTCATCATCTAACAGCTAACCATCCATCCCAGAGACAAATTGAAAAATCAATCTTTATCTCCCGAGGCATAAAGCATTTAACGATGCATGGGAATGATAATATGGATAAAGGGTCGTGTTTCGCTCCTTTGTTGATTGAATGAGAAGGAAATTGGCAGGTTCTCGTATTTTTCAGTTATTGCTTTTCCCTCATTATTTGCAATTAACGAGCCGTGCATATTACTTCACATCAAACTACACCCCATCTCTAAACTTCGTGTATGGTAGTGAACCTTGAACTTTTATTTTTGTAGGGAATTCCAATTTAATAAATGCAGCCTAGGATTGTTTTTAATGAAAAGAACAGCGCTCGCACAGTTCACTAGTGCAAAGTAATTTAAAATATTTTTTCTTGAGTCCCAGCAAGTCCCAGGTCGTGCTATAATGTCAATGTTTTAGTGCTCCCATTGGACAAAAAATGAAATGGGTTCTACTGCATGTTAGCTGGAGAGACAGAGAAATATTAAAAAAGGAATTTTCTTTTCATTAATTCCCAAAAGAAGAGACGCGAAAAAAACTTTCTTTGTAGAACTTGCAGATGAAATCAAAAAGGAACCATGAAGTGCACGAGACTAGACTAGAAGACTTGGAGAGCAATAAAAATACCAAAATGGCTATGCCTGGTAGAAAGCAAATAGATGTTCTAGAGATGCCCACCCTGTGTCCACATGAAACGTTATTTGTCGAGAGAAATCTTTGAGTATCAAAACTGACTATAGGTATGCCTGCTTTTAAGTTCAATCTAATTCATATAAAGAGACTAGAGACCACTTTCATGTGTGTACGCATAAACACAGAGCATACAGCTTTCTTTCACTTTCTCAGTTTAAAAGGTGAATTTTATGAGAAAAAAATGTTATTTCGCGAGCTTCATTTTAGTGCTCTCTTGCAATAGTATGGTAGGTTTATTGAGACTAATAGTGACGATAAAAGTAAGAGTTTTGTTTTGTTCGTTTTTAGTAGACGCTTCAGTGGTCACAATAAATTAAGTGCATGCAGGTAATTCTCAACGGATATCGTTTGGTATAAATTATTCGATACTATGACCGGCCATGGATAAATAAAATATGAAACCGCCGCATTTATTACATTACCAAGTCCTTATCAAACACCTAAGTATAAATGAACTGAATTTACCTCAATCCAACTTAATCCGTACATGCATCTCGCATCCCAAAAAATATTCTTACTGCCGTGTGTGTAACTGTCACTATATTTTGTTAACAATTGGTTATAAAGTAAGAAGCACTTACAAGGTGCACTAGAAAGAATGTACTACCTTGTAGCAATTTGTACAGATGACCCTTAAAGGAACGTGAGTCTGTACTTTTCTATAATTGTAGATTGCTCAGAGTTAGTAAAGAACGAATTGATGGCAAGTTTGAACTACATTGCAGAAGCATTCAAAGCGAAATCTTGAATTCTCTGGCGAAATGAAAGAAAAGGAATAGAGCACAAGACACTTGGGGCATGTGATCAAAATATCGCAAATAGTGAAACGACATGGCATGTAGCGGACATGAACTCGCATTGTGGGAAATGTCCTGAAGGCTCGATTTCTCTCTACTACATATTCTGAATGGAATATGGAAGGGAACTTTTAGAGTTAAACTTTGTGTGAGCTATGTGCCTGTGTGCACTGAAGCTCGAGGACCTTTTCAATAAGAACGAAACAAGACCGGCCATCAGGGGCTTTTGGAGAAAAGCTGCAAATTACAAGGCCGAAGAAAGGCAACGTGCATTATCTCAACAAGAAGGAATAGGATGACTTCTTGGAGAATAAATGGAGCATAATTTAACTGTTATCTTTCTCTCTTCTGTTGATAATCCTCATATATAGTTTCATCCTTTCTTTTTAGTGAAATGAACTGAGCATTGAGAGAAAGCCGACAAGAGCCTACTCTGAAATCCCTTTAGAGTCATAACGTAAACCATGGGCTCACAGGCACACCACCAGGATGTCTCAGGTCCATATTCACACAATCGCCACAAAGTTAAATTATATTTTGCAGCTGAATGGACTCACAATAGCAATTATTGTGGCAATTACACTGAGACGGACTGACTGGTCTTTGGTTAAATTTGGTGGAGGATTTGGGCTCGTAAAAAGTAAACATTTATTTTGCCTCGCATATTTCTATTCCAGTTGTTATTGTTAGTTTTGATAGTATTGCTTGTGGGAATCTCTGAAAGCGCTCCCACATGACTAGTAGTTCTACCTTCATAAAAGGAATGACTGAATGTTTGGAAGTTCCACACAGAACCATGCCATTTCTCCGATTTCTCATGTAACGTTATATGTGTACCAGCAGGAAATCAGAGTCAAAATTACTGCCAAACTTTTTTTTATGTTCCGAGCATCAAAAAAATATTTTTCCAGAGAAAAATCATTCATCCCATTTACTCTGCAAGCTAAGAGAAATAAAAACATTTGCGGAAAAGATTCATCATCACCATCATGCCATCAATACTGTCTAAAAACACCCAAGCCAGTCACAGAAAAAAAGTTGTATAAACAATTGAAAGTGTTTGGGGTGGTCGTATCAGCTGACGCCAGCCCAAACACGCCTTGCGAAAACTAATACCAGTGTAAAGATAAGATAACGTCACTACAAAGTCCTGCTGCTTCTTCTTTTCAAGAAGATGATAAAAGCGAATGGAAGGAATGATAATGACTTTTTTGTACAGAGTCCCAATGCGAATATTATAGCTATCCAACCGTATCATCTTTCATTTAGACTATGAAAGAATCATCAAAAGATTAATTACTAATATAAAGCCCCTTATAACCCGGCTACTAATAAAGACTACTTCTTTTACCAATGTTTCCACTTGGAGAAAGTTGGTAATATAATTATTCTTATTATATAATCAGCACAGCAGACAAGAGAAAGTACATAGGACATTAAAAAAAGTTGTTATCATCAAATGACTGACTACAGTAGTACCATCAACTACTACTTCAAATCCTATTAGAAAAGTTGCTGTACAAGCTTAACTTATTGAATAAAGTAGAACATCAGTCAGTATGCAGCAGCATCAGTAGCGAAAGGACGATGGTGCCACATGGGACCACCGGCCCAGGCCGGACAAAGGAATAACAAAAGAGGGCAGGACGAATTGGTCGTTTCGGTTTCGAATATAAAAACCTATATGATATCAAGTATCGACTCATTTAAAATAACAAATTTTGAATTCGTGTCATTCATTTTAATTTTTACAATTTATAGCTATTCTATCAAGTCTACAGGATTATGCATAGTTTTTTTGAGGTGATGAATCTGTGAATATGTTGCTATTATTGAATATAGGACCTATAATTTTAGGATTGATTCACAATTGATTGACTTAACCTAACCTAATCTATCCTAGCTTGCCTCCACTTTCTCGTTTAAACTGGAAATAACGAAATTGTCTTCATGGTTAAAGAGCGTTTAGCCTTTCTGTTGAGTTAATTGGCTAAGTTTAACACCAACAAAGTGAAGAAGACGAAACGAAGTAAACCTCCGAAGGAATGTTCGTTTTTTACGATTTAGTTAAATTTATAGTATGAGAGAGCAAGTCTTTTTTAAAAGAAGGCACTGCTGATTAGCAACTTTTAAATTAACCTACTAGATAGCCCTTTAAAAGTAGTTCCTAAAGTTTTGTCGTTTCAATGGAGTAAATGTCTGCTCGTTGAACTTTATATGCGTTGAAGCGCAGAAGATCCGAAAAATAAGTTCATAATTTCATTTGGATTGCGCTCACAGGACACGATCGGCTTAAGTTACCAGGGTGTCATATTGAATCATATGAACATTATTTTAATGAGCTCTGTACGCTTTCGTAACATGCTAAAGAAGTTTTAGTGTCTTCGCTCGTCTGATTCTTATCATAGGTTAACACATTCCGACATAGTTAGCCCATGTTTTGATAATTTGAGTAAAATTCTAATTGGATCTTTGATGCATATTTTAAAGCGGACAAATAGATGTGTTTGTGGTGGATATTCACTTCTGAAAACGAAGGCTTACATAATTTGATAAATATCATAATGACAATAAACAATATTCTATGAAAAATAAAATTGCATAGGCATACAATGTCATTCTGGGAACTGGATGAAAACATTTGTTTTAATTGGACAGTAAAATTTTTATAAAATTTTGGGAGCACATAATTTCCTTTAGTGAGCCTGAAAATCCTAAAATTTTGCTTATATTTTGACAAAAATCCTTGATTTTAAAAAAACGATTACTGATAACAGAAGAGCAAAAAGTTGCTGTCTTTTGGAAGCTTAGGAAAGGAAGCTTACAAGAAGTGTTGCACAAGACCACTTTTGGTACTTTGAAGTTCGGATTTTAATATGGTGGTAAATTAGGCCTGAGTAATCTAAAATCGGAAGAAATTTCTTTGAAAAAAAAAACAGTATGCAGTTTTGTATAAAAACACAGGATGTAATGTCTAAGATAATATAATAGCCGGTAAAAGTATCGGAGACCACACTAGTGCAAGTGCAACAGAGTATCACCTTATACGTACACAGAATATGCCCTACCCTCCGAGGATTCCCAATAGCACAATAGCGTACCAATAAAACATAAAATATATATTACTATATAAAAAGGCCGTACATTTTTGTTGGACCAGGCCGGACGCTTTTCCACCAGTTCACGTTACGTCTCTGAGCAGCATTATCTATTAATGTCAGAGAAAGCAATCTACTCTTGAGGAAATTGTTCAAAAAGGGGGAAAATGCTCAAATTCGGTTTCTCTCTATCAAAAACTTTTCCCCCTATTACACCTTTGTGGGACCATACAAACCAATACATAACATGAAAATGAATAACTTTTGGAGAGAAAAAAAATGGGACATTGACGGTAGTTTTTTCTCACTGTGTTTCTTATGTTGTAGGAGTTTTGAAAGATCAAACAGATTTATTTGGGCTGTTGAAAGTAAGTTTGGGAGACGTAGTTATTGTGTGTATTTTTATTAAAAGTTTCACCTTCTGTCATATTTTTGGTACTAGGTGAAATAATGTAATATGAGTGTCGGAAGTTTTTTGGTTGTAAGTTGATGTATGTGAAAACTTGCGAATTTACTAAAAAAAAGTTTGATGAGATTCCCTTCATGTTATCGTTATTATCATTTCTGTGCTAGGTAGTCATCTATTTCGACAAATTCTAGGTTGAGCGGCGGCCGTTTAGGTGGATCATCTCTGTCTGGTGGAACCGGATACTGTTTAACCCTCTTATCCTGCAGCTTAAGCAGATTACCGACCATATCCTTTGGATCCTGCCTGATATCACAATAGTTGCGTCTAATGCCGAGATGGTTGCACTTGATTGGATTGAACTGAAACAAGCTTGGCCAGTACTCATTTTTATGAAGTCTTTCGTAGTCATGCAGTGTGCCAAAGTTGAATTCTAGTTGATTGGGTGAGAAAGGTTTGTGGCCAATTAGTACCGCTGCGTTCTTCAACATACCATCCGCCCTACCTATTTCCGCCTGTTGGAAATTAGGCTGTCGACTCATGTCCGCACGGAATAAACGGAATCTTTTGAATAGCTGCTTTCTAATTTTCAACATTCTCGCTTTCTCGTTCAGAATGGCCTTTGCCTTTTCGTGAGTAAAGCGCCCTATTGCGTTCTGCCTTTTCATGGCAGTGGCATTTGGCTCAGAGAGAATCCACTCGTAGTCAAATAGCTCAAATGTTCGTGGACGGGTTTCCTCAGGATGAAAGAGATCTTCAAAGAGTTTAAGGATGCCGGGAGGATATGTATTTCGTGGATAAAGTGTACCTCGTTCCAGTATCCTATCAATCTGCTCCTTGTCGCCTTCAGGAAAAGAGAATGGAAATTTCTTGTGGAACATGGCATACAGGATCACACCCAGACCCCAAACTTGATCAAGCAGAGGATTAAAACCAATTTGTTTCATGCGCTCAGGACTACGATACTTTTTAGGACCGAATTCTACACTGTACTTTGTTCTACTTATTGTCTGGGCGTCTCCTCGATTTTGAGCTGTTGTTTTTTCCAAAAATTCCAAGTCTTGGATACGAATATCAAAGTACTCTCCCACCAGGATATTCTCAAGTTTTAGATTCCTGTGCATTACATGAGGTCGTAGAGCATTAAATTTTCATGAAAAGAGAGGGAGGATATTCATGAAATATAGAAAGGGAAAGTGTATATTTTCCATTTGCCTGTGAACCATGTCCTTGTCGTGGAGATGACTAACAGCAAACAAGATCTGACAAAACATTTTTCTCAGAATGTCATCCGTTAGGAGCTTCATCCTGGGGCCACTGCCACTACCCCGACCAGTAGCATTAACACCATTCTCGGTTGTTTGATCATCTCTCGCCTCCGTTGCGTGTGGTAATACGTCCATGTCCGCCCTAAGTACTTGAAGAAGGTTGCCTCTGGACAAGTGCTCAAAAATGCGATATTTCAAAAGCTTTGTTTCCAAACTGCCGTAGTAATGGACAAAATTGACATGCCCTATGGTTTCACTTTTACAAGTTTCCAGAGACTGCAAGTGATCTTCCGTTTCCCATTCTGGTTTGGACTTGTCAAAAATTTTCACCAAAACTCGAAGGTTGTTGTTCTTTTTCCATGTGCCGATTCTAATTTCACCCCAAGGCTTCTTTTCGTAGGGTGTGTCGTCCATGTAAATTTCAGCCTTTCGCAGTATTGAGTGGGAATCATCTGAATCCCGATAAAATTTCACTCTATTTACGTGCGGTCGCATCATCCTTTCCTGAGTTCGGGCTTGAATCCCGTATGGCTTGTCGAGGTAAGGGTATTTTAAAGAGCGAGGCAGCCATTCCGGTCGTTTTAGTGTGTTCCATCCCATTAACAGGGGATACTCACACCGCACAAATCTGTGTTCTCCACGGTTGCTCTTGAGGTAATCCTGGTATGCAGGATTCTTTTCGAGATAGTGTTGAATATCCTTGGGAAATTTGTATGCCATATTTTAGCACATAAAAAATGAAGACAATGATGAAGATGAAGGTATATAGTTTTGAGTTTACAAAAAACTTTTTCCAAAAGAATTGATATCAAGCGACAGGACTAATTCTTATAACGGTTCTTCTGAAAGTATCTTTGGGTTCAGTCTAAAAGTCGCGTACGCTAATGATTGTACCTTTCCTTCTTACCTAATATGAGCACTAGTCTTTACCATAGTTTCGTTACCACACCTTCCGATCCCAATAAGACTTCCATAAAATCGGTTAGTATGGATGATTGGATGGATCAACATACAGTATAAATACCCAAAAAACTAAGTTGTAGGTTATTTTTATTGGTGATGATGACGCTAATGGTATCAATGATATGTTAAGTATTGGTGACGAAAGAATACGTAGCTGCTTACTGCTACAAAATGTCATTCATAAAGAAAATAAAAGCTCACTCTTATAATATGCTGAACAAAAGGTTCAAAGTTAGTGACCCACATAGCACTATGTACGTAGATACTATGTCTTATATGATGCTGATGATGGTGTTGTATACATCAGCACCGACTCAGGGTTTTCAGCTCAAAACACAAAACTTTTTTTTTTCTTTTCGTCTTTTCAGCAGAATCTTTTCTTCATGTCATGCCGCTAGTAAAGGATAAAAGAGCTTTTCTCGACGGAAATTGCGGGAGTAACTTCTTACAAAAAAGGGTAATACTTTGGAGATGTTTTAGTCCTTAAAACTGTCAAAGCCAATCGGTGTATATACCTCCATTACCTACTTAAGCGGCTTTTCATGGGATTCAGGGACACAAGAATGTACTTACACACTCCTGGTTAGACGGTGAAAGTGAAGATGTAGAGGAAAAGAGTAGAAATTCCTCCCTCCTACACAAGATGATGATCCATCTCTATTAGCTCTTCATTACTAATTCAAAGCGCTTAATTTACACCAACTCGTCGAAAATTTCCACTCTACCTTAGATAGAAATATATACTTCACAATTACCAAGAAGTAAGAGAAAAACAAGCAGCAAAGTTTCGCATTCAAAATGAGATATTTGTTCCTGCTTCACAATGTAGCATGGCAGTATCATCAACAGATCATGGTAATGGATTTTCGGAGAACAAAATTACTTAAGTATATTATTCAAAAGCGGGAACAATAGTTGTAAAAATCAACAACAGACTGGAGAGACTCTAATGTTGTCTGTTAGTGCATAAGATAATTTAATTTTGAATTAACAGAAAAGGAAAGTTATTTACTTTCCATTATACTTTGAAAATTGGAAACCCCTATGAATAAATAAAATTGGCAAGATGAAAATGAATGGAGAAACAGTGTCTGTTTTTGGAACAACAGAGCTTGCCGTATCCGTTTTTCCTCCATACTTGAATATTTTTGTTTGTATGATTCCCTGTTGAGTTTCCAAATAGAATATATATTGCTGGGACGAGAATGAGACAACAGACAGAATACGTACACACAAAGGTTGTAATTTCTTTAGGGACTTTCAGGAAAATACAAAAATAGGAGATGTAGAAAAAGGATTTATAATACAGGCTGTGCAGCCGGTAAATAGTAATTTTTTGAGAGTGTCACTGGCTGATACGTACATGGGAAAGAGGCACATTAAAATGTATGCCGATGGTAAATTTTGCATGGCACATTTTGCAAATATATAGGCAACAGTAGTACATTCTTTAGTTGTGTTCATTTCTTTTCACTTCGGTTTCAGAGATGATGTGTATATTCATGTGCGTGTTTTTCTTGGGGGTGCCCTAGTATTCATTTCCTATTTTCACACACGAACACATATGAACCCGCTCACCGCTCGCATATTTCCAACAATTCACACTCAACATGGTAGTGCTGGAGAGTGTTCATACAGAAACAGGAGAATCCCCATTGAGCTGTCTAAAATGAAAAGGATACAAAATTTATAGACGAGTCTCGAGTGAAATAAAGAGACTATGATTGTTGCAAAAGAATCCAATACTCCTAGACTACCAAAAAAAATCTTTTGGTTTTGAATGATATACTGTTACACTCTACACATGGTAAAAAATAATATGGAATGCGTGGAGCTGTGAAAAAAGCTGACTTGACTTAAATTTTCATTGCTTTATAAAAGCTGGAGCAACAGCAAACGAAAAGGGATTATCTTTACACTAGAACTGGTACGTAGGTAATTCTTTTCCTCTAGGAGTGGCACTGGTGGTAGAATAGGAAGGAAGTGAAAAGCATGAGAAGATACCTAAAATCGTGATAAGTTTAGGAAATGAGACCGCACCAACTTCCATTGTTTGATAAAGTTTCTGTCTACGTACCTATCTGCTTTACTTTGTTATGATATATGTTTTTTTGTCTGTTGTATGTGGGCATGATAATTGCTTATTGAATTCGATTCGATTATGCTGTTTTTTTGCCCCGAAGGTCAGCACATATTGTAAATTGTGTGGAAAATATCAATGAAAATGTACTGTCAAATGACAGATTGAAGAAGATGGGGAAATCAATTATCGTAATAGACCATCAAAGAAGTTTTCATCTTTTTTCTTACCTCAAATTTGAAGAGCATAATAAGAATTCAAAATTCAATTAAGGAAAAAGTGAAAGTAAGCACAATTTCTTTGAGATATTATAAGCTGATTGAAGATCTGATTTCAACGAATACCATACCAGTTACATTTCCCTAACCAAGATATCAAACGAAAATGTCTTTGGACCAACCACGGCTCGCAGATTTGACCTCAAATAAAATGATTGGGTTTTCACTTGGGTTTCTCACAGAATTTTCATTTTTACCACCAATATCTAGAGAAACTACTTGCTCGACAATTCCCTAAAAACCACATTTCACTATCAAGCTATTTTATTTGCATTGCCAAGATCTTGTGCTAGTTCAGTGGTCTTGATATTGCAGCTGCTGCTGTGCCGAGTTTGCCGAAAATTTGCTTCTATTTATTTAGCGTTTTCTTCTTCTTTGTATGGACAAGCAAAAGAAAGCTAGAAGAAGGAAAGAGAAAACGGAAAATGAATACAAGACTACCTATATCCTCTTCTTGTAAATTTGGTTTTTTGCGTGCGTGTCCTCTTATTCAAAGGTAGAAGTGCATGGTGGCAGTGGTTGTCTAGTCTCCTCATTAAAATAAGCAAATAACAGCGGGAGAGTAGTATTCTCTTCTTCAGAGCAAAATTCACCACCACCGTTTGTTCTTATTTACTTATACAGATGGTTTTGTTCTTGAAGAAATCCCAAGGTAAGGAGGAGGATTGGGAAAGAGGAAGTCCTGTGTTATGCCTCCTTTCTTTTGCTGGTTTGTTGGTTCCAATGAAATAATTCATGGTTTACTTGGTATTGTTGGTTTAGAGTTGGTTGTTTCTCCTCCTGAGAAAGTTTTCTCTCTCACAGTCAGAGACCAGAACAAGTTTACCGAGCATTGCTTAACATAAAGAATGAAAGACTGTGCGATGTTTCTTTCAAAACTCTCAAGCTTCCTTCCGCTGTCCGTGTACACAGAGTACTTTCCTTTTTTCTCCTATACTTTACAGTTCCAAATTAAAGTGCGAGGTGGACACAGCCAATAAATCATTTAGGCTCTCTTGTATAGGTATATGTACCCAAATCAAAATCATGTGGAAGTGGGGAGTTGGGGAGTGTATGAATGGAAAATGGAGGGTTACATAATATGCATAGCTCTAATATAACGCATAAATCTTGTCATTGCATTTTATTTACGGTTCATGTTCCAAATAATGCATATCGAATCAGTAAACTGCGTACTGTGTACCTCTTAACTACTAATAATCATGTTGAATGTATATGTGTCTTCTATATAATTCATTACACTGCTTCTGTTCGACGGGCATGACAAGCTCCCTTATTGTTGTGTGCAAGTTATTTAAAGACATAATGTAATAATATTGTTTGCTCACGGATATCTGATAAGGCTTGTCGTTCTCTGAAGTGGAAATGGAAACCAGTGGGGAGAAAATAAGACATGTAACCGATACGAATCTATCGACTCGCTAAAACGTAGAGTAATATGTTCATTCACAAGTCATTCTATAAAGTTCTTGACAGCAAAAACATTCATCTAAAAGTACGTAAATTTGCATCGCACTAATCACTTGTAGTAGGCAATTATTCGGAACAGTAGCAGTTGTCATTATTCCAAAAATATATCGATTTTCTATGTAAAGTAGTCAAGTACACTTTGATAAATTGCAACTATCATCAACCAAATACAATATTGTCCTACATTTTCGTAGCACGTATTTTGAATGGGACGCATTTAAAAAGGTTATTCATATACTACGTGCCACTAAGGCCAATCATGTAGCCATACTAAATAAATACACAGCATCACACCATTTCCAACGAAATTGTTGTTTTAAATCATGGATGCGCAACTCTACTTCGTCAAAGCTAATAAGAATTCAAACGAAAGAGCCTGAATAAAAATATACTTGATCGGAATACAATGACGAGGATGATCCAAATTCTGAAACGTAACATCCGGTTCTTTCGTACGTAGAACAAAATACCACCTTGATTATTTCCATTTCAGATTCATATAAATTTTCACCAACCAGGGAATTCATTCCGAATTCCATTCCCGTTTCAGCTTTGCTCAATATAATTTGGTGGGAGCAAGAAATCTTGGCCGAGCGTACGTGATACAGAAACGCTACCAATAGAAGTAATAGAAGTCATCACATCAAGAAAGAACGATAGACCTTGACTTTACCATATCATATTTTATCTTCAATAAACCTGCTGGCTACAAATATCCAAGTAAAATGGAATCAACGGGAGTAGCAGCCACGCCTACATTAGAGAAAGCACTGGAAAGTAAAACACGTGTACAGTCTTCCACAATCACACTCATAAAACATAAAAGTGGGGCTTTCCAACAACAGATGTTAAAAATTACCCCAACGAGCAAGCGAATAAAATCTATACTGGTGGCTGGCTAGTGGTATACCAATCAAATAGTCAATATAACAAGAACAATAACATTTATGTTGAACAAAAGTCAAAGAGTTAATCCTATTACCATTATAGCATAACCAACCCTGCCACTAAAATGTTTACTTTCACTTTGAAAATACATGTATGGAGTTTGTGTATGGTGAATTAACAAGAAACAAGGAAGAGTAAGAGAGAGAGGCTGGTTGCAGATAATATATGTGCTTGGCAATGGTTCTCTCTCATTGTGAGAGAAAACAAAGCAGATACATAATGAATATGCTCACGTTTTTTCCTGAGGAGAAAATCTAAAAACATTCATTGTCCACAACACGACCACCAACACCGCAACAGTGTTTCCTCTCCATCTTGTTTACTTTCCATTCATTTTAGATGATAATGGTGTAACACACTGGTTCATTTAATATTTTCAACTATATACTTCCATATTATCATACTCAAATCAAGCCAAAAGAAGGATAAATGTAAAACGTAATAATATTTTTATTGCATGTAAATTTACTATTCTGGGTATTCAGTAAATTGACGATGCGAAGCCAAATCAGAAAACCGTGATTTTTCTTCACATAGCCTTTTATGTAACCAGAGGTAGATCATATAACCCTGTACGTGTACGTACTCCATCGTAGAGAAGGGAAACATAACATTTCACTTTTCTCGTAGTGTGCTGCCACCATTATCGCTATTAGTGGCGTTGCCAATTCTCTTGTAGAATACCCGAGTCCCACAGCTCTTCTCATAATATTTGATAAAATCATGTCATGTCAGGCAAATATCAATACGGTAGGAACATGGATTGTGGTTCTTTAAATGGAAACATGCTGTTGGGAATATGCCTGTTGTGGCTGCTTTTGTGTTCAAGATATCAACGGATAACCATCTTTCTTATTGCCATCATCTCGAAAAAAGTGCATTACCATGCATGTTATTATTATGGTTGAAAGTCTTACATTCAATTTTTTCAAAAGATCGATACATTTTTTTGAACCAAGAAACTGCATTCATCGAATGAATCATAGGAACATACTAATGCAAATACGACGATTGGACGTGCTCAATTGCCAGAAACCTTTAACAAAAACCGCTTGACGGGACTGACAAGATTTCATTGATCAGTCTTATAACGTGGCAAGTAGGAAATTTACATATTGAGAATATATAGGTTATTTGCCACTTTGCTAAAAATGTTTTCATTTCACAACTGTCATTTGTGGAAAAAAAAATCTCCATGCTTCGGAACTTGCAGAGTAACAGAAACTACATCAAATTGCATTTTGTTGTGGAAAGGAAATCAAAACAAGCGGTTTTACATGTAGTTTATTTGCATTGTAAATGATGTTTTCCACAAAACATAAAAGCGCAGCTAACTGAGCTGGAAGTGAATTGATAAAAACAATATTATTTAGCTTTCTTGTTGACTGAGTTTTAGTAAATGATGACAGGCAGTTGTTGATGGACCGAGTACATGCTTCATTGTGATGAAATTGCTCCAATATTTCATACTTTTTGTAACACTAATGTTTCCATTTATTCATGTGTGCATTACTAACTAATTTGCATGTGAAAAAAGGAATACGTTGACTACATCCATTTTTTACTTACGCTGTTAGCCGTGAACCGACTTGATCTGTATGTTGAATATATATCGGATGTAAAGTATACAGGAGCATTTTGTTGTTTTTGCTTTAGCTCTTTCTGCTGCTGCCGTCTTATTTTCTTTCTCCTGAGACTGTCGGCCCTTCTCAAAGCTATTCGCGAGTATTGTGAGCATAACATTCCTACAACCGTTAACTTTTTTCCTTTTTCCTACTTCTTTTATTCGGCACCAATTGAAAGAGGAAGTTTCTGCTTTTAAGCTCAACTCAGAGACATTATACGTTTGTGTGGCGAAACAAATCTCCACTCGAGAAAGCAACAGAGGGAACATCCACTTTAGCAGGAAGAGAAAATGACAAGTTTGTTGACTAGTATTTTCAGCATACACCACGTTTCACTTTCAGATGAGGACCAGAAAATGACGACAGCTCCTTGGGAAACATGTAGTCAGGAGAATAAGAACTGTGTTGCTGACGTCTAAATACATTTTCTGTACTATTTTCTCGTGTAAGTCAAGTGCACACAAAGTAGAGGCGCACCAATCCAGTCCGAATGCTGAAAAGCACGGAAGTCATGAAAACAAGCAAGGCGTATACTAAAATATCATTCTTTTCCTGAAAAATATTCACCATGAGATTTCAGCGAATGACCACAATAACCAGGACTTAAAACCGGAGAAAAGGGTCGTTTTGCCTGATGCACTTTTATGACGGCTAATATCGCTGTTGGCTCTGTATAAATCGAGTGAAGGTTGAAGTGAGATAATAATATGGATTACGAGGGGCACCATTAAAATGAAGTGATATGGCTACGATGTGATGTGAGACAACCACCGCTAGAAGAGGTGAAACATATTCATGTTTTCATCTGACAACATAAGTGGCTGCTGCACAGATCATTTCAGAACTTAACAGTTCAAGAAAAGTATAAAAACACGTCACTGCTAAAATCCACCAAACCATAACCGACCCAAGGGAAAATATAGTTAGCAACATTTAAAGACTCCATTAGAAAATTTATGAAAACCCAGCAAATGTGCTTACTGTGTAGAATGCCAGTCTGTTTTTATGAACTGTAGATAAACTGCAGAGAAAAGGGGAAATTTACGATGTGTGTATGTGGAAACAACGGAAGTAATAATCAGCTTTCACTTTTTTGACAATCCCTTGTCTCTCACTTTTACTCCTTCACTTCACCGAGTCTAAAATTTATCCACTGATGCATGTGTTGTTTCTACTTAGAAGCTATACACTGTTCCCATCACGCCATTACCACCGTTGTCAGTCCGTTTGTTGAACAATAGTGAAAGCAGTAAAAAGTGACGGGTTGAAAATCCGCTCATAATGGGCTCAGAAAGTATGACATGCAAACTGGTTAGGTTCTACTTCATGGCTAGATTCTGTGTAGTTTTTGCTCAATATTTCATGATATGTGTGTATTTTCAGGTCGTCTCTCATTTGTTCATGTTATATTCATAAGAAATCTTCAAATGTACAAAAAATGTACACTCAATGTTCATGCTTGTATTCTATATACCCTTTCCAGCTGTCAACTGCAATATTAATGCTAGCAATATAATTCCACTTACTTTTTAGCTGTGTGCTCTTCTGAGCACTGCGTGAGTGTGCATGTTACAGTACAATAGTTTACAGTTGGACGGGTGGAATAACAAGGAAAAGACTCATGGGAAAAATATGATAATCTTTTGCGGGTTTTCTGCTGACACTTTTCCTTTTCTGGTGTGTGGGTAAGAATATACCATCAACTATATTATTAGTCCATGACGCGCATAATGTTCTCGCTCTGACTCCATGATCTTGCGTATTCGATGGAATGTCTACCAAGCTTTCATAAATTTGTCAATTAGGGACACTTGGGCCAGCTCATATAACGTACAATCTGGAATTGTTGGTTGAGTATGTGATCTAGGGTCCGAGATCATGCATTCCTTCTGGAACACTAACCGCGTGAGTGAGCGAACTAATCAAGAGGCCAAAAAAAATTCTGTTTGTATTTAATGTTCGCAGTATGAAAACGGAGAAAGTTCAATAGTTGAGTAGTAGTTCATTGTCCGAATCGAGGACACATACATAGCTGAGAGGACAGACGTGTACAAAAATGTGTGATATTATTATTATTTTCATGATTATCATAAATCACACAAGTCACATTAAATCCACAGAAATTGTTTGGTTTGGTGAATTAATTTAATGGAAATGGAAAACTGATGCAGTAATAAAGTGTAATGGAAGTAGTACAGCAAGTAGATTTTTATGTTGTGGTGATGATCATGATGATGATAGACTGTAACTACTGAAGCGGATGCTACTTCTTCTCTGTTGCTTTCAAACTCACCGGATATCTGTCCATTAAGAAATGCATTGGGAAATGGAAAATGATGATGAGGAGGACCATCATCATAATCTTACCATCGCAGTAATAGTAATAACAGTTATCAACATACGAAGAGAAAACATGGGCTGGGCTGACTACAAAACGGAGAAATATCGTATGCGGGAGAGAGTGGACTGCTTTTCTCTGAAGAAAAATGAGTTTCAAGGAAGAAATCTTGGAGTAACCACTCGTGTAGGTATACGAGTTGTGAGCCAGAAATCATTGGCATTAATGGTGCGTTGGGTTTGGAGTAAGCACACAACTCTCAGGTTCGTTCAGGAAAAGAAAAGAAGACAAATGTGCCAGGACAAAACATGCGGGTAGGCTGATGTGACTCCAACTGCTAAAGCTTTTATAGCCATCTTAATGGTACCTACGGACTAAATATCTAAACATGCTGAAAGAAAAGGTAACATTTTGACGATCGAAAAAGTTGGGTTTGTTGGCAACAAGCTATCTTCTTTAATTTTTATAACAGCAACTGCCAAACAACTTGAAATTGTCAACACAGTTTTCTCTGTTCACCCACACGTTTCACTTTTCTTTAAAAACTTATAACTTTCCTAAACTTTCTCTTTCACAATGTCCCACAGAATGACGAAAATTGCATCTTTGCATAATGCCAACTCATCTAGAGTTTCGCGGACATGGTAAACTTTTAAAACGCTTATTTATTGAACTTTTATGCTAATAAGGTAGAAAAAATCCTTCTAGTATTTAAATTTAATATAAAACCCCATACGTTTACTGTTTTAAACAGTCGCTCATTGCAATTCTCACAGCGTAAAAACTTGTTCTTTCATTATGTTACTGCTAACAAGATTTTTCTTGAGTATTTTTCGAGAATTTTCTATTCAGTGTGGCAAACTTTAATAATAATCATGTCAAAAAGTTTGCTCATATTTAAGCACGCATGCATGCTGTTGGGTACCTATACAAAAGATGTTATTGTGTGCACACTTGTGCATTAAACTCACGAGGCAACTATTTTTTACGTGTAAGCAGGAAAATAGTGATTTTTTATTGTTCATTTCTTTTACGACAATAGGAATAAGTAGGTTGCACAAAGGGGTACCTCCCACATGCTTGCTATTTTGTTGCCTAAAATAACAAGATATGTACATATTCATAATGAATATGGGAATATAGAAATGCTATTATGGGACATCATGCTGCCTCACTGGCAGTTCTTAATGTCACCGTTCGTTCACCAGAAAACCATACTACTTGCATCGATCTAGATTTTTTTTTCAACCAACAAAAAGCTTAGCAGGTTCCAAAATCATAATGTTCTTTTCTTATCAAAGAACATGTAGCATGTTATATAAAAAGACGTGTGCCACATGATGTGAAGCACCATTTTCATTTCAATTGTTCTTTCATTCATTGCAGTCCATTTACTTAAATTATATACATGAGCATGTAGCAATATTATGAGGGATTTTGCCTTGTGTTTCTGCTTGTTCCGGTCCCCGATAATGAAATAATACAAAGTAGGTACACTGGCTTAAAAACTCCTATACAGGGAAATATAATAAAACGTTGGAAAAAACGTCTTCTGACATGGCCATAAAAATCATCGACAAAATGCAAATCACGCCTGTAAATCGATGAATTATACAGCAGTATGGGTAGTAAAAGTGGAGAAAATTGCCATCACACTTTAACCATGTGCTATGCATAAAACAGTAAGAAAAAGCAACGCGACTATAAGATGACGACATTATGCGGCCGGCCTTTGTCACAAAAAATGACTGCCTGCTTACTTAGCTAACGGCTGACTCCTTTTTATACGCCACCAGTTTCCCTCTTCAGAGAAGGATTAGGAAATTCTGTAGTGAATGCTTTATAAGCTTTAAAGCTTTCATTCTGATACTTTACGGTTGAGCAGACCTGCATGGTACTGCAATGGAGGCGCCTCCAGAAAGAAAATGTCATCGTATTTACATATTATTATTGTGTACTTTCCTTATAGCCTGATCTTTTGCTGTTGTTGAAACTGTTATGTAAATTACTCACTTTGCGTCCTTTGGGATGATGAAAAGCATGGAAGAGTTTATGATGAAAGAAGGGAAACATGTGGTGTTTTAACCCATTTAAAATTTTTTAAAGGGCACCATTTCCACAAGGATATTTATATTCTGCTGAAAACTGGCAATATTTTTAGAGACGAAAAGGTTTCTACTTTTGCAAAAAAAAGTAATTCTCAAAGGTCTTTTAAAAAGAAAAGGCACCATCTGAGACTATGCTTAGCACAAACAAGAACTGGATTTAACATGAACCCCAGCAGTATCTTCTCTCCTTCTTTACTTCGATAAAACGACAACGATTTAGAGTTTGTCTAAAAAAAGAAGAGGAATGTGCTCATCAAGCCAGCCTCTGAGTGAGAGAGAAAAAACTTGTTTTGGAGCCAACAGCCAACCAAGATGAACTAGAAAACTGAAATGGTGTAAAAGAAGAAGCTTTTATTGCCGCTCATTCATCCTTCCAAGATGACTCGAAAATGCAGTAGTGAAAATTGCGTATAAATACAAGAGTGAGACATACAGCAAGGCACATGAAAATTGTCTATTTTCTCTCCAAAACATAAACAGCAATTACTTTGTTTTCTTTTTCATGGCTTTTCCCTTCATTCTTAAACGAAATTGAGGGAAAATGAATGGAAGACAGTGTGTGGGGCTTGTTGCTGCTGTTAGAGGAAAAATGAGCTCCCTTACTGCTGATGATATTGTTTGTTTTTTTCTTTCCACGAAAGTGAAAATAATGCTCGTATTTATCTCTTAAACCTACCCCCAGACAAGTCTGCAACAGTTTATCAGCTTATAGTATCCTCTTACATAAGCTAGAATCCATTACCTACTTCCATACACAAATATGGGAATGGTGGTGGTTCCCAACAATTCTTCTGCATGGAGGAAATTGCAGCCATTCCAAAATATGCACTTGTAATGAAACTGAGTTTATATTTGTTTCTGATTTCTCTGCAAAAGCATAATAATATTTTGCAATGTAACCAAACCCATCATCATATCATATTTATCCACTTCCTATACTTTCTCCGTACAACTTCAACTACTACTACCTCAAATTGCCATTATCATCTGGCGTCATCTCCGCATGTATCCATCTGCATCGCACTGGGATCCATTTATCCCACTTTCAAGCAAACTTCAATTTACTTTGTGAACGAACGTGCTTTATTATTACATTTTCAACGTTTCGTGTGTCATGCTGGAAGAAGAAGAAGAAGAGGAAAGATAATTTCAGGTACTGATGCGTCGGATGCTGATGCTCTTATTTCGCTCTGTGCCTTTTCTAATGGTGGCAATAAATATAATTTGGTTTACTTTTCTCTCTGTGTTTTTGTGTCTGACGAGGACGGTATTTTTAACGTTCTATTTGTTCGTGTACGTGAGCTATGATCGTGGCGTACATAATGTTTCTATTTCTCTCTCTCATCTCTTGTGTTTGTCAGTTGGGATAGGAAAATTGGTGCTAAATTTCTACATGAAGTAAAATGGAGAGGAACAGAGAAAATGGATCACAAGGGATTTGCTTAGTTGTATTTTGCACGAACGAATGTGGAATACGAAGAAGACCGTATTTGTGAAATGGAGACCTGTGTGCAAAGTGCAGAGTATTTACACGTAACCAGCCCACTTTACTCTGCAGCATGGGAATGTACCAAACTTTACCAATTAATAAAGATTCTGTGGTCGTTTCATGTTTTTCGATCGGCCTTGATCATAACATGGAATGATCAGCACAACGAAAGTGTTACACTTGAGTGAAACGCAATCAATTCAAAAAATTGTGATAATTAGAGCATTTGAAAGACAAACCATGAAAACAGGATAAATTCAAGGTGAATCTCGAGAATTTATACTCCTAATTAAAAGAAATGGTAATTGATTTGTTTTTACTTACATCTTTATCCTTCTTCCCCATTCCACCTCCTGTATTTACTGATGCAGCGTTCATTTTGGTGCGGTGATGTATGTAGTATTTCTCCAATGATTAGATAATATGGAATAACAACACGCACGCACTTGTACTATGCACAGGCTACGTGTCAGGAATGCTAAGAGATATTTTTATGAAATATTGTAATGCTTGTAAACTTATTTTTAAGCGCAATTTATCAACTTCATTTTCACGAAGAAAATAACAAGAAAGTTTTCCAGGCTGCGTTTGGAATCAATTCACTTATATCAAGCTGGACATGGCGATGATTTATAGTATAATGAGAGTTCTTTGATGAAGACATTATTAGATACGGTTCCTTGAGTCTTTTGAATGTATAACCAAATGAGCAAGTGAAAAATTCTGAAAGCATGTTTCGGTAGGAAATTTAATAAAATTTGAGACAAAAAAAAAATTCTGAACCGCTAGACAAATTGAGCCCTATTAATTTTGTGTTCACAGAGCACCACTGCTTCTTCAAGCACCCGACGAGAGCGAATGCAACAACTCATTAGGAAAGAAAGCTACCGAAAACTTAATAGCAGCAATTTGACTTAAACACGAACAAAACTAATACAAATTTTGTTCGCTTTTTTTCTCACAGCTCACACACGACACTCACGTTGTTTCGTTGTTTTGCCAAAGAAAGACAAGTCACGACTCATTCATGATGGGCTGCAGCCTGCCACGGCAGAGAGCTAGTAAAGCCTCACTCACTCAGACGATCAGTTCAGAGCTGAAGA
>JAQIXX010002790.1:0-22536 GCA_034700605.1 Willowsia nigromaculata | reverse complement strand
TCGAGAACCTCGATTTATAATGGCGATTTATGAAAACAGCAGCCGATAATTGTATCCTTGCGTACTGAGCTCCTTTGCGCATATTATTTGCTTGGAGTAGCTTTCAACTGCAAATTTTGTTGAAAAACTCCACTAGTATCCAATGTGATAGTCAATGTGATACATTTGAGCCATGAGGGGTTGCTAAACAAAGTAGTGAGTGATCAGATTGAGTACTTAAAATTTTATAAGTTTACTACGCCAATTGGCTTACCTGCTCTACAGATCTGATAGGCTTAAGACTCAATATGAGTTTTAAAACCGAATGAATGGTTTTCAGTTAAAACAAAAAAACAAAAATTAAAGTTTTTGCTGTACATTTGTTCATTTCACAAATAATTAACTTTTCCCATCATACTTCTCTACAGGTTCAATGCAAACTCCCCAAAAATGTACCGTTTTCTAAAAAGCAAGGCAAGTGTGAAAATTTTCGCATCAAGTGTGGTAGCATCGTCCACAATGCGTAATAGAGAGCAAGCCCGCATCTGTTTCCATTTTCTTGACAAATCTCTTTCCTATTTGGGTTAAGCATGTTGAATCTTGGTCAGAATAAAAACTCCCTTTCTCCAAGTATGTATTTCCCCATTGAAAATTCGGAAGCTTGCTACAAGCCACACGTAAAAAGAAATAGAGTTCAGGTTTTGGATCTGGATCCTAAACTTGCTGTTCATATCGAAAAAATAGTGTTGCTCATTCCACTTGGTTGAATCTATAGTCCATACAACCTCCACAAAAGGACACTTTTTTTCTTCCTTTTTTTCCTCCAAAATCTTTCAACGCGCGACTTTATGGCAAAGTACCTATTTCTATTCTCAATTTGTACACTTGTATCCTTTTCTCGAATGTTTCCTGCCCAATGTAACCAGCAATCTTACACACCGCTCTCCCAAGTCAATACTACAAAACCACAGAGAACGCGTCCCACATTTGGTAGAACGGGCCCGTATTTATTTTCCCATCGCATTTTTCACAAAAGATCAACATCTCTCCCTGCCTTTTTTTTCTTGGCGACGAGGGAAAAGGAGAGAAAGTAAGATAAGAAGAAAGCAAGGTAGAATAAATGTCAGAATGGGATTTTTATAAAGCTCCCATCCTACAATGCTCTTCATTTTCTGTACAAATCAAGAGAACCTGTAAAGCCGGATTTTTCTCACATAAAAATAGTACAAAAGGAGTAACCAAAGAATAGAGACGGAAAATGGCTTTTGAAAGATGAGATTGGGCATTTGTAAATTTCCGCTCACAGATTTTCCATAAAACACGATTCAAACTTTTCTACCAAAATCTAGATCAAATTTTGCATGAAGATTTTAGCGATAAAAATGTTTCCACAAAAAAAAGCAAGCAATTTTGATAGAGGTACAGTGGCTCATGGCACATTGTTAAAAAATTTAAAACTTTCCACTTTTATTACTTTATCCACAAATGCGAGATGTGAATCGCAAAAAACGGGAGAAATTCTAAACATCAATATTTTATAGTTTTTTTTGCTGCTGGTACTCCTAAACAATGGAGAAATTGTAGGTCATATCAATGTCGTGCCACTGCCATACATGAAATTTGTCAAGGAAAGCAATCAAGATTTCATTTTCTATGCAAATTCATCATGAATGACCCAACTCGGAAAAATATGATAAAAAAAGACGTGGGCTCTTGGGTAAGACGATTGTTTACTTAAAATTCAGAGTTGGTGCTTTCACCAGTGAAAGGAAGGAATTAGTATGGCTGGTTTGTCAAAGTAGAGAGGAGAGAATAGACAAGTCATTTTGAATTATCATTTGTCATACGGGATTATTCTCTAAAATCTAGAACAGATGATGAAAGACCAGCTTTTTTTAAAAAAAAAACTCTCTCTTTCTTGCTTATGATAAGGTTGAGTGAATTCTTCGTAGAAATTTTTTTTTTGTTTGTTTTTGACGGGTTAGCGGAAAAAAGAGAATAAGGAGAAAGTTAAGAGGATGATGTTTCTGCCGCTATTGCATCGTGTAAGCTTGTCTTATCCATCCTGCTCCTTGATAACATTTCTGATGGGACATGACAAGCTGAAAAAAGCATTAGAACGATAACGATCACATCTCAACATCAGCAGCAGCATCATCATCATCATCAGCAGCAACCAAAATTCATATCCCATAGCAGTCACGTAAAATAAGAGCCATCCCGCATTTTTCTGCATCTCTGACTTGCACTCTATGTTATTTTTTGAAGAATGAAAATGGAGAAAGTAGAAGTGAAAGTAAAGTGAAATTGGAGCACAATGACGAGTATTGCTGCTTTTATGAAAAAAAATATATGACAAGACAGCAAAGGCAAAACAATTTTTTTATGCTTTTACCATTAACTTGATTCAAGTACATTGCTCTCATACTTTCACTCAACATGTCAGACTTTGTTTTTATTGCTTTCACTTTTTCTCTCTGGGTAATGTTCAGATCATAAGCATGCATGGCAGCGGTGGTGGCGGCAGGTCTCGAAAAATTTGTATATAAAGTCATTTCCGAGTTTATTGGGTTCACCAAACATCTCACCCCCGAAAAAAAAAGTTTTTATTTTACTTTTTCGTTTTCACTAGAAAATTGAATTCTAGATTCAAAACAAATAATGCGTCAAAAAGAAAGCAAAGAAATAAATTGAAAGAATACACGATTTAGGCAGGCCGAAGCAAAACAGCTAGATCGAATATTTGACTTTTCTAAATAAAAATTCTCTCACTAGCAATTAAAAACGGCTTTGTGTTTGATCTTTCATAATCCTTTTTTGGCATTCAAACTGTGTCCCCCGCCTACGAAAAACTGTTTAGATGAGTTTGATTCCAATAAAAAACTTGTGCTGGCTTGGCTTATTGCCTCTAGTAATGAAAAAAGTTGACCTAATTTTATTGATCGTTTGTTTGTGTGGTA
Source organism: Willowsia nigromaculata (assembly GCA_034700605.1). Taxonomy (NCBI): domain Eukaryota; kingdom Metazoa; phylum Arthropoda; class Collembola; order Entomobryomorpha; family Entomobryidae; genus Willowsia; species Willowsia nigromaculata. Next base: position 19,597 of record JAQIXX010002790.1, on the reverse strand, counting down.
CTGATTGGTAAAGGATTGGTAGGTGAAGGGAAAGCCATGAAGGAAAATAAAGTGTTTTTTTTCAGTGCTCCAAATTGTCTCTTTGTATTTCCGAACTTGTCATTCCAAAGCATAGAAAACTACAGAGAGGGAAAGAGAGTTCTTTTTGAAATTAAATCACATTTTCCAAAACCCACAAACACTTGACACAAACAAGCCGAGTGAAAGTGGTTGGAGAGAGAGAGAAAGTTCAAGTGTAGATTTGAAAAATTACTGGGAATACTGTGACGTGAAGTAGTTTTCCCCACAAAACCGAGATTGTGCCTGAAGCTCTGGTTGTGTTTCGAAATACGAAACCAAAACAAGAAAAAGTTTTAAAACTAGATTCCACTACTCGCTTTACGCTGACTTTCTCCACTTTCTCCTATTCACCGTTTTCATGGAAGAAGATCGGACATTTTGAAAATAATTTCATTTCATTTATTTGATTTGCTCTTGTTTGTCCACCAACACTACCGCTGCCACTCCTGACATGCCAATTTATCTCTGTTGTTTACGTGTAAATCCTTCATTGTCAGTCGCAAATTGGGATTTTAAACAAAGAAAGTAACGCGGGGAGAGAAAGTAGGAAAAGTTACTGTCTCAGTGGGACAACCAAGCAAACAAAAATCAATCACTTGAAAACAAACTCTACACACACCACACACTTTCTTCAGGAGAAAGTTCAACCAAAACGGAAAATTATTTTATAGACAATTTGGTTAGTTACTTGCGTGGGCTTCAACCAAAAACTTTTATCCTCTAAATTTTTAAACACTCTTTCTGGTTACGCTTCCTTTCACTATTCATTCGCTGTAGAGCAGGTTTCTTTATACTAATCAGTTCATAAAATACGGAACAATTGTGAATTTTGTAAGAGCTCGTACGTCCACATGTGTAATAGTCCGATATTTATGGAACCAGTCGATTCTCCATGAATATTTTAGAGAATACAGGAAATGCTGAAGCGTTAATGTGATTTCCAGACATACAATTACATAATACTCTTGGGTATACTGACGTCAGTCTAATGAGCAATTATATCCTGAAATAATGACTCGTTTTTCACCTAAGCCATGTGCATTACGTCAAATGATTTTGCTATTATTAGTGTAGGAGGAAAGGGTGACCAGCTCGGAATATGAAGGGACAATATACACGCATTTAAGTTGAGCCATTGAGTCCTTTCCCGCAAATATTTAAACTTGAGATTGTACACGTACTGGTGTTGCTCACGTAATTGAAATGAGATGTCTGACCTTTTGGAAAGCACTCAAAATTACGAAAATCTTTTCAGACCTTTGCTGTGTATACACTTTGCTAAGTAAACCAGCTTTTTTTCTCTAGACTTTCACTCAAGTTTGAATTAAAACTTGCCTAAGCCTTATTGGGTTAACCTTACCCGGAAAACAGGCTGTCTGAAGCTACTATCCCTTTTTCGAGTTGAGTAAGACGCTTTTAGGTAATGCGAGGAAAAAGCGCTGAAAATGGAGAAAGCAGCGATGTCATCATCAACATCTTGCTAAATATATGTACATACGTTAGCAAGTAAAGTGGTGTTACGTTATTTGTGATGATGACGGGGAATGAGTGAAAGCCAAGCTTTCTCCATGTGAATATCATCCGCTATATGTAGCTTGTGTCTTTGTATTATTTCCAACAAAAAAAAACAGAGAGAAAACGGTTGTTCTCGTCATGTTTATTAAATGAAACACCGCAGTTTTGGTTCAATTGAGCAAGAGACTACTAAATAATTCAAGATGTTGTTTCGGGATGTAGGTAAGCTCTCCAGAGAGAAAAATACATCTCTCTAGTGTTTACCCATACATTTGAGAGCGTAATATTCATCCAAATAACTACATCGTCTTTTATCCCCCCTTTAAATATTTTTTTTTTCTCTCTACCCATCAGTTTTTGACTTTCTCCTAAAATAAATTCCTCCACTAAAGGTTACACTATTTTCAGCTGACTCTGGAAACGCAACCTTGAGTTGGCCTGGCCCGCGACTCAAAAAAAAAGTTGTTTCGTGTCGTTTGGATCCACTTTTCCCGTATTTCCGTCATAATCCAAATCCACTACTAGCTCTACTCCCTTTATGAATTTATAAAAAGCCTGGCTGCTCGCCTAAACCCATAAATTTCCCATGCGGTTATCGACATTATAAAAAACAGATGCGAAGTTTTTTTTATCCTCTGCGAGAGTGAAACGAATATTCTCCTTGGAAGGTTTTTAAAAACTACTTCATCCACTGGTTACTGTTGGAAGATTATTTTTCCAAAATAAAGCCCAGACAAGAAGAGAAAACCCACTTGCTTTTTTTTCTGCAATTTCCCAAAAGGAGTTTTGTAATGCAATATTATGCTCCTTACTTAAAAAATATAACTGGCAAGCTCATGTCTACCAATCTGTTTTTCCACGTCAGCATATATTCCGACTCGTGTTCAGCTTTTTTTTTCCTTCTCTGCTCCACCTTCCTCCCTGCCTCTACTCAATCTATCTTGCACCACTTTCACCACCGCCTGTCTGCTTTCTCTCTAGACTCTCATCCAATTTAGATCCAAAGCTTTTTTCTCTCATTTCTCTCCCTACCTTTCTCTCATTCCCTTGTCGTTTTTTTCTCTGTTTGCAATTGCAATCCAGTTTGTTTTCCTATCTTATCAAGAAAAAACGTACCCTACAGAAAAAAAATAAACTACAAAGTACATCATATGCAATCTTCCTAGAAGAAGGAGAGGAAATTGAGCTCTGTTTTTCAATGAGTATGAATGAAAATTGAATATTACTCGGTGTGTTCTCTTTTTATGTGTGTGTTCCTCCCATATGCTTTCACTCCTTCCTATTTCTCCATTAAAAACAAGTGGGAGGAATAAAAGGGATTGTGAGAAGGTAACCTGAGCTAATATTTATCTAATTTTCCTCCTTGTTCCTTTCACTACCTCTCTCTCTTGGAGAAAGTAATCCTGTTTGTGGAGACTCACTTTTTCTGTACCCATTTGACTAATCAATAATCCTTTTTCTCTTCGCTTTTTTCCCACCTCTTTTTTTGATAAAAAATATATCTCTCTCTACTCACACCCACACTTTAGCCATTTTCATGAAATGTATTTGTCCGTGTAACAATAGGGAAATACACAGAGAGAGAAAAACATGTTTCAATGTGTTTTCCAAATGTAGGTCATTTCCTTCAATTCTCATTGACGCTTTCACCTTTCCCCATATATACTTTCGCTTCATTGCTCAGTCATTAAATTCATTACAGGAGAACATCAGCATTGATTACCATTTCCCTCCTGAACGTAGTCTCTTCATTGAGCCCATTTCTAGAAAACACATTCCAATCAAAGGGAAAACCTCGTTTGCGAAAAAATTCCCCTGAAAAAAAGTATCTTCTCAGGTTTGCTGCAAAAAAATTGTACATCACACGTTCCCCATTCGCTTGAATACTCTCGGCTGCAAATTTATTGATAGCACGTCATTTTTTCATGACAGTAGCATTCCCGCCTCTAGATTATTCTTCCACTTGTTCTTTTGACAAGAGCTCAATTCATTCTCTCATCTTAAGTTCCTTTACAAACATCAAATAATGCTGGCATGAACTTTGCAGAAATCTGTGGAACCAGAGAGGAAGATCTGAAACTGCGCAAAAAAGAAGAAATAAATGAATGTCAAATGAGCACATAGAGAAGAGAAAAAAATGCTCATTTTTCTCCCGACTTTCTCCCGCTTTCACTCTTTCTCTTTCTTCTTCTCATTATGTGTTTCTCAATGTTTTAGCGCTGAAAATCGATAAGAATTGTTAACACGGTGTGTGATTCAAAAAGAGAAAGTCGACTGTAAAAACAAGGTCATGTTAATAGGATGATTTGAATCATTCGGATGGCTGGATTTTGAAGAAGCGTGAGAAGAAAATTCCTTGTTCATCGCACCTCACTCAAAAAAATCTGAAGGAACGAGAGGTACGCTTGATTACGCATATTATTTCCGTGACTTGGTCTTACTTCCTTACAGACTTCCTCTTTCGGAGGAAGGATTATTCAAGGTGGTGAAAATGGAGATGTCACTCATGAGAAGGGTAAGATAAGATCTTGGAGAGAAGAAAAAGCAGCATGCGAATTTTTTAGTCTCTTTGGTAAAAATCGTGAGCAAACAGTGTTTGCATGCATAAGTAATTCGATTTAAGTTGGTTGGCTGCTCTCAAGATGAAGATGATTGAATGACAGATTCGCGCTCACACAAAAGACGCTACTCTTCACATTCATTCACGCACGAAATTCTTGCTTCTCTCCTAAGATTCCTAAGAAATTTATGTACCTATGGCACCACCAAACACACAAACTTCCGAGTTTAATAAAATATTCAAGAATTCTCACGCACCAAACTTCTCCTTGGAGAAAGTTCCGTGTTTGAGTACAAACCGCGTGAATTATTTCCGCTGTTGAAATACGAATCTACAACTAGCTATTATTATCATACACAAAAGCTAATGTTCTCATGTATCCAAAATGAATAAAGTTTCGTTTTTACTCTTGAAATATTTCCTAAAGGTTTACTTGACGCAAATATTCCATTTTTTGTAGATAAAAATGCGAACAATTAGATGGGCAATTTTAGTGGAGTTTTTTGCTCAAAAGCAGGAATCTCAATCAAAGTTCCAATCTAAAGTCGAAATACCTTATTTGATACGATATTGCGGGGGATACAGGAATCGATGAAATGTCAGCCTGCAATCATGACATATCTGGAATGATTTATGGTATACCTCAACTTCTACAAACTGCCACTGTAATTTTCTATGGAATTCGAGAGTACATGGCCATGATAGGGGAAATATGCAATTTCGTTTGGAAATCAAGCAGTACCACAAAAAGTTGAACTGCGATGCTGCTGACGCTGCTGGAGGCAAAAAAAATAAAATATGAGCTTTCATCATCCGTCCTGCTCATGCAAACGATCAAAATTCATATATATTTTCATACATTTCTGATTCCATATTATCAGACCAGTTGGAATAAAATGTTATTACCATCCGATCACAAACCCACATCAAAAGTAGGGAAATCAACAGCAAGTCATCAAATTTTATAGAGACTCTGGCATCCCATATATCAGAACCCAGAGCAAATATCAATTGCAGATATATACTATCTAGAAAAATCAAACAAACAAAATTACAAAATGACAAACGATTGCAAATCAACTTGTTTTGCTGAACACATTTGCTTTTGAAGTCGGACTGGATTACTGAGAGCCGTAAACCAAATTTGCAAATAGATTGCTCAGTCCTTTTTTCTCATATTGATTTTTCTTTGCTGATTCTTCAAAAACTCGAAGAAAAGCAGGAAAAATATTCCGATGTTTGAAAGAGTTCCAGAGACAGTCGATAACTCAACGCATTGACTTTCTCCATCATCTTCTAAATAAATTCACTTTCTCCATAGAAATAAAAGCGAAATACTAACACCATCCATTCTTAAGAGGAATAGCACAAGTAGTGCGAAAACATAGTAACATTTGGCCACAGAAGGATAAATTTAAAAGAGATGTGTATAAATCTAGTATACTTTATTTCCCTATCTTTTTTGTTTCACCCTTTTTCCCTCCATATAGACTTCGGTATCACCAAAGAAAATCGCAAGAGAAACAGCAATTTATCTGGATGACTGGATTTGCAAGGAAGAGGGAGAAAGCTGAGGAGAAATGGGCGATGAGCCATCCCATCTTTTTTCCTCTGGTACCTCTATTGATAAAAAATACGCCCATATGCTCATACATTTCTATACCTACCAAACCTAAGATTATATAAGATACCCTTTTTATTCTCTAAATGTCCATACATTCACTTTGAGTACTATTGCCCCACATAAAAATGATATCGGTTCCTCTTTTTTCTATGGAGCTCATGGTATCGAAGCGACAGTAAAAAGAGGAGAAAGTGGGATATAAAAATGATATGGGGATGGTAAACTCCTTAAAGTCAATGTCTATACATTATATAATCTATAATCTTCTTGCAATAAAGCTGTATTGTTGTGGAATATAAAAAATCGAAATATGAAAAAAACATGGCTAGTCAGTTTATTGACATTTTTCCATGCTAATATACTGGACTTTTAGAGTTTCCCTTTATTTGAGAGAAAGTTTGCTTAAAAAACCATGTCAAAATTTTTTTCTTCTTCTCTTTCGACACCGCAACACATCACAAGATTACATACGCACCGTTAGTTGATACAAGAGAGAACAGTAATGTATCCCGATTTGAAAAGATGTCGATATTATTCATGATTATTATTATTATCATTATTATTGGATGACAAGATTACACAGGAGTGAATTTGGCAGGCATGTTACTTTCTCCTTGGCTTTTTTTCATACTTTTTTTTGTCAAAGCCATACATCAAAACCAAACCACGACCACACACACACACGACAATGTAATAATCATGATCGTTCCATGAACGAGGGGAAAAATGAGCTTTGAAAGTCAATTACAACAACAGCTGAATGAAACTGGCTGATGGCTTAAAGCTCAAAAAAATATGTGTATTGAGGGTGGAGTTCCCGGTTTTTTTGGTGTAGTACCCCCAACAAAGAAATAACTTTAGTGGAGTAACGCATTTTGAATATATTGTCATTGACATGATGGAAATGAATTATGAGAGCTGGTGGAAAAAATGATGTGAGTCGATAAAAAAACAGACTTTTCCTTCCTAAACATAAGGAACGACGCATATTACTAGTGCAACATGGATGAATTTTCGCTTAAGGCATGTTTTCATATAAAAAAGCTGCTATTAAAACGATTATTATTTATAAAATATTGGACGATAATGGAACCCCCAAAAAATGGATATTATGTGATGTATGTTGACTTTAAGTATGTCGGTGGTGTGTGGTGTGAGATCACAAAAAAAATTCTTTTCATCTTTTCTCCTCTCTACTCATGTACACGTGAAGTTAGAGGGAAAAAATGCAATTTTATTTATTGTTATTGGCAAATGATAGGAGCAGGAGAGAAAATATTTTTTTTTCGGGGAGAATACAAAGGATAGAAGTATAGCTCGTTAGAGTGAAAACATCAATAGCCATTTTCTTCACTTTGGTTCCCAACATCAATAGAAAAACTATTTCATCATTGTGCAGTAAAAATAACCTATAAAAGTTTACATGGACTGCGTATCTTGTAGTTTTTTAAAAAGATGTTTCTTCGAAGACTATGCTCCTCTGTTTGTGAAAGATGAAGCGGAATTGATCACAAGCCCAATTTATTTATTTATTTTTTTCTCCCAATAAAATCCTCACTACTAAAATGGCCTAGTTTAGAGAGCTAACTTTTTTAAAAAGCTGCTCACTTCCAATTTTATTTACGCCTGGAATCAATTGTCCGTGAGATGGAAGATATAGAGAGAGAAGAGAAAAAGGGTTGTATCTGTGGAATGACATAGTTTTCTTCGTGAGCAAGACATTTTCTGTCAGTGTAATTGCCACTGGATGGATGGTGATGGACTTTTATTTAATGGTGGGTCGACTCTTTGAACAAAGCTGGAGGAAAACTTGTGTATTGAAATAAAGTAAAAGTAGGATCCAGAATGCAAATCTCGGGAGAAGACAATAAGCTTATGTTTGAAACATTAACTGCTTTCGGATCGCATTAAAATCTAATTTTTCTTTTCACGAGGATACACCGATTTCCAAATTTATCGAATTGGAAAGGGTTTGTGACGGGTGGACAGATAAAAAGAGGAGTAATCGCATTTTATTAAACAGTGATAAAAAAACTGGTAGAATGTATGTTTCACTAGATATTGTACAAAAGAAAGCTTTCACTTATTTATTATTCCATAAAAATTGCTATAAAATCCAAAATCTTGTAAGACGTTTAAAATCTGATCAGCAGAAAAAATCAGGCAGGCAGCGAACAAAAAAATAATAATCCTACTGATTTCATGCTGCTTTGCATTTAACCATGTAATTTTCTGCGAGGGAAGATGCAAACATGCTTGTACAAATGTGGCGGATAAGTCATATTTATGGTTATTGAGTTTTTCTATTAAAGTCAAGTTACCTACATATTCTGACCTCCTTCATTTTTGTAATCATGATTCTTTAGTAAGCCAAATGAGTATTCAGATAAAGAACCGAATTGATAAAGACACTCTTATTTTTGACTGTCAGATAATCATTTATAGTTTATTTGGTATTTATTATGCAGTAAAATGCAATTGGCAGTTTAATCACTGTTTTTAGTTTAATCTGAGGTCTACTGATAGACCAATGATGCCAACAGATATTTTATTTCAATTAATAAATCAATAAAAATCACGAATATTCAACCCGGTTTATGCTTATTGCTAGTTATAGTATCCTTCGTAGGATTCCCCATGATGACCTACAGCAACGATGGTTTTTGTTAATACAGATATTTAATTAAGCGGCGTAAAACTTAAAATCAGCTCAACTTTCTGTTTTAGGCCAACTGTATTTTTATGACAATTTAATATTACACAATGCAAAATTTTTAACTGTTATCATTTTAAATTACATGGGACCCTACTGCAATTGCAACACTGCTTGTTTTACGGCTGTACATAGTAGAATATTTCATTCAGCAAAAACATTAGGAGAGGTTTCATGTAGGTAATTTGGTACGGTGTAAATTGTAAATATTCATTAGACGAGAAAGCTAATGGGAATGTAGCTACGTGAGCCCAGGAAAAGTAATCAAGATTATAATAATAATGGTTATGAAGAAAGCAGCATAACATGAAAAAAAACACGATGTAGACTTGAGCATAATTATATTTCTCCTTTTGTAATCCGACCATAGTACACTTAAAAGTGAGATAAAGAATAATAAAAAAAGTAAGTGAGGAGAGAGATATAGCCTTGGAGTGAACAACATTTTATTCTTGTTTATTGAAAAGAACAATGGGAAGTGAAAGCTCTCGTGAAATGAACATTTTTCACGTTTAATCCTGTAAAGAAAGCATATAAACTAGATCAAGGATAGGGAAGTCGTGTGAAATAAAGAAGAATGGAAGGAGAACATTGATAACGTGTTTTTCGCAATCGTCATCATTAGTATTTTCTTCACAGCTCATTTTCCCTCACAGACGCTTAATGGCACTAAATACCTCAAGTAATACAATACTACACGATATACACTGCAATCCTGCTCGTTGAAAAGTGAAGAAACCAGTTAAAGTGCTGCAGGGGATACCTAACTATGGAATGTTGTAAAAGGCGGAGAAAGTCTCGACAATGTAAAATGATATGAAACCTAAATGAAAGTAGACTGCATAATATTAGTATTTATTATTCGACTTAACAATTCTATAGAATTTCATGCATACAATGGCTTTCCTTAATGACCACAATTAATCATTCCAATCGATTTAAATTGTTTCGTTTCTGTCTACACAAAAACGCTTGTATCGAATCTTGTTTTCAAGAAAACACAAAAAAAAATCGACACAAATGCCACGGGTGAAAGTCTAACCCAAACTGTATGCATAGAGATGTATGGGTTTATAATGTTGTCGGTGAAAAAGAGTTTTTAATTTAAATTCAACTTACATGACGTTTTTAGCGCGATAAAGCACGATTAATTATGTTCCACTCGTGCTACTCACACAACCATACTTTATATTTCCGCTGGAGAAAGGTTGCGCAATTTTAATAATCCTTTTTTCCTCGTAATAAAAGGCTTCCCAAGCTTTCTCCATAAGCTTTTCAAGTATGCATCGAGGAGACTAACGAAATGTACACACAAAAAAGTAGACATTCATAATCAGATTTTTAGTCTGACATAATCTCAATTAATTTTAATGATTTTGGAGTGGTGAAAGCATAAAAAGCATACTTGATTATAATAGACATATACGGGACAATGCTAATAAACGCGCTTCACCTCCAATAAAAACAGAGGGAATTACTAAAACGCATGCTACGTTGAATTCTATAAGATGAGATGCTTGTCAAAATGTGGAGCTCTGAATAGACTCTAATGAAAGGCTGTTTTTTTGATGACTGCTCACAATACCGTATAGATATTGTAACGAAAGCAGAAAGAGAAAGTTCATTAACAGTTTCCAGTCCATTCAACTGAATGGAAAATGGAATAATATCAAAAACGGACCGCAGAAGTGTAGACGCATCGTCGACATTGTCATCATCACAACTTGCACAAGTGTAGAGTGTGGAGCAGTATTGTAGCTTGGAAATGCAATAATAGCATTTTTTATAATGACTGTCTTCTCCAATAATGTAGAAAGGAAAGCTCATGAATATGTATGCTCTCATTATTACACATTCATGCAAACGGCAGTAGAACAAACGAATATTTTCTGGCTGAAACTGTGAGCCCAGCTTTTTCCTCGGAAATAAAACCGGGCAAGAGTGAAAACGAGAGAGAAAGTCAGAGAAAACAATTGAGAAATAAATAAAAGCAAATAAAAAGTGTAAATGGGGCTGTTTGTCTGTGTAAGATGTGTTTTCTGGAAACAACACATAACCGTTATTGCTATATTTTGAGAATGGGAGCAGAGGAAAAGTAGTTTCTAACTCACAATAAATATAATTATTAACGCAAGAATCTACACTTATCACCATTTCCCTCCCTTATCTTCCATTTCCATCTGTAACGCTACCAAAAACTAGTTTTTGTAAAGTAAGCAGCTTTTTTTGCCAGTTTTGCTTTTTAATGCTTACTTGTTTCATTCAAGGTTTTCCGAGAAATGTTTGGACCCAGAAAACTCTCAAGCTGCTTAGGAGAAGAAGTACACAGATATTTCCGATTCATGAGCAAAATAAATGTCATGTAAATTACAGTCTCTTTGATAAAGGTCCTCTAAGAAAAAAAAACTATTGCTCAAGCAGGACCCCCTTGGGGTAGTCCATTACAAACTGAAAATGTTCATTGCTCTGTCATAAGCACCCAAGCTTTTTGATCTCATTTTATTGTGGTTAAAGTCGGGAGGACCTTGAAGAAAACTGAAAGTGTCAGCTTTTCCCTTTTTCTGCCTTTTCTCCCAACAGCAGCCACCGGCATCAGACAAAAAGAGATCCGGACTTTTTTCCAGTGGAGAAAGTGTGACAAGACTTGTGTAAGTTAACCTGCACCGTCATCAAACCTGTTTCCACAGGATGTCTGAAGTCTAAAGTAAACTCTTTTGTGCTATTGTTCCATCTCCATCACTTCTCCTTATATAAACCAACAACAATGCAGTTCACTCAAGCGAGAAAGTAGAGAGCACATAAAATGACAAATTTTCCAGAATTGACCAAACTCACTGTGTAGACACTTCTCGCTCTATATTCACTTTCATCACTTTCCCCTTTACCACAACCTCTTATTTCCCAACAAAAATGCCAACCAAGTTGTTGAAAAGGAAGCTGAGGAAAAAGAGCTCCGTTCTACTTTCACTTGAATGCGTAGCAAGAGAGAGATTCTCTCTTTTTTTCCAGCTATCTGTTCAAAATTCTCCGCTCACTCAAATCTCCAACGATCAAGGACACACAAAAAAAAAGATTCTACTTGAGTTTATAAACTTTCACACTTATGATTACACCAAAAATACTGGCAACTTTGCTGGTGAAAGTCACTGGAATTTCATATGTGTTATTAAACTTTCTCCGAGAGAGAATGTACTCACATATTTTTCTTTTCAGCCCATAAAACTTTTTTTTTCACTCTTTCCCCACATCTTTCTGAAAGAAGTGAACGCTATGTTGTGATGACTAGCGTGAATGTGTTTATCAACTTTAGTATTTCTTCTAATTTTACTCCTATTCTTCTTACAAGCTAATATTATCCCAATTCCGTTTTCTCTTTCGACATGTTCACATGTAAGCTGTTTAACTTTCTAATTTCCCTGTCGTAAAAAAAACTTTGATTTGTAGATTTTAATTTTGAATTGTACTGGACATTGGAGGAAACGCAGAAGTAATAAAATATTAAGCAGTTGGTCAACAAAATATTTTTCTCTAGTTTATATCCACCCGAAAAGGAAAGGGTGAGAGCTTAAACTCAACTTTCTCTTTTTTTATATCATTGACTTAACAAAGTGAATACAAAGCTTTGAGAAGCCTTTTTTGGATGGATGACTCACACAAAAAATATAGAGCTTTCACTTTTCTCCTTTTTTTACAACTCCCTATGCAATTCCAAAAAAGAAAGTGAGCTGAGCAGCTTCAACTTTTTTTTCTCTCTCTGACGGAGCTCTAGATAGCTGTATCTTAGAATTTTTTTTCAGGCCGTAACTACCCTTTTGTTCATTTCCAAAGATAAGCTTGAAGCCCCAAAAGCAACAAAAAAACTTTTACTTAACTTCCGCTCATGGTACTTACATGTGAAGAGAAAATCAGCAAAAACTTTCTCTTTTGGAGTGTAATAAAAACTGTGTTTTGCACACTTCCTCCTCCTCTTCAAGCCTTCTTTCCTGTCAGCAGCACTGACTGACTATGTGTTATACTAGTGTGGTGAAAAGTGAAAGTACACACGAAACATCACTCACATCAACAGGATGAATGCTTCACTCAAAAAAAAGCCAAAAAAATGCGAGACGACATGAAAACATTTTTCTTTTGAAAATATATGTTTTTTTTTCTCTTCTCAGCGAACGTCTTTCTTTCTGTGAGTCGTCACCTCTCCAAAGCTGTCTTAGTGTTGACGCGATAAAGATCCATGTTGATTTGATAAATGCTTGAAAACTTAAACTTCAAGATTACAGTTTAGAATCTCTTGACCCTCCGCATATTTTTTTTATGAATGAACCATGAAGAGATAAAATATTCCTTCCAGCATTCAACTTGCATTCTCAAAGCTGTCAAGGTGAAATGACAGTTTACATCTTGGAAGTAGGCTTTCCACTTTCACTGCTTTCTTTTGTGGAAAATATAGGTCAAAATTTTAAAATGGTCCTGTCTCAAACAGCTTGTAGGTGGAAATATCTTTCAACTTTTCATTTCCCAGACTTTCCACCTTCTTGAATAATTCTCTATTTTTCGATCTACTGCCACATATTTTACATCATCACATCAAAAATTGAATCGATTTTTAAAAAGTTTGCTTGAATCACAAAATAATAATGATTTATGCATTATTTGTCTCCACTATCCATCATTTTAATGATACCATTTTAACGTTTCGACTGTAAACTTGCAAATTATAAACATTACGCAATTTCATCTTACCTGAAATGATGTGAATGTTGTGGTCACACTGGTGATTATCCTTACGCAGAGACCAGCATCACTATATTCCGCTAAATGAGTCCTATTTGAGCTAATCGAGAGTAATTGAGAACACTATTTGAACCACAATTGTGTACAGTATAATTGTTGAGTATTTAAGTTTGAAAATCACACTAATTTATTGAACAAATAATACATATATTTATCGTAAATGGTTGTCTCTCAACCCCAGATTTTTTGGCAAACAAAATGAGGATTTGGTTTGAGACAGCTTGAAAACCATGCTGCTAAATGGTCCTGAAAGTTGTACACCAAAAAGGAGCATATTTGTACATTGGATTTTGCGAGAGTTTAAATGTTAGCACATCAACTCTGAAAATGTTTATCCATCGAGGAAATTCGTAGAAGAGGAAAATGCTTGTGTGTGTGTGCACGGCTCTTCCTATAAAATTCAATCGTTGTGTGTCTCTCCCGAGTTGAAAAGACCGGTTGAGTATAAAATTTGAAGAGAGAAAATCTAAGGTGGAGAAAGCAGTGTGTACTTTCACTTTACAGCTTACATCCTCCAGAGGAGATTCGGCCCAACAATAATAACGATAATGGCTCCATGCCCCTCAAAAGGATAGTTTTATTCTGCTACTTTGTGTTGATACAACATTTTGACGAGAAGAAGAAGAGAAAGTAGGGAAAGTTTAGAGACTAGAGTATTTATCTACTCCCATGTTTTCCCACTACTGCTCTACATACAAAGATGATTATGGACTGTAATTTAAGTTGAGTTTATGGCTGACGGGCTTCCTCTCGTTTTCCGAAAGGATGATGATGATGATAAGCATGACGGTTTTATAGACGCTGACGAGCGAGAGGAAAAAAGGAGATCAAGAGTCAGATTAACGCTCACAGCAAGCTTGAAAACCATCATCCAAAAAAACATGCACATCAACTCACTAGACGAACATACAGAGAGAGAGCTTTTCCCCGACAAAAAAGATTAGCTCACTTCACTTATACGTGGAAAGAGTACTTTGAGCCTCTCATTCTCAACATACCCCGACAACATCAACAACGACAGTAGTCTCTGGGGAAATCCTGTCAGAAACTCGGATTCAATCTGTGTCAAGCACACACACAAGGAGAAAGCAAGCTTCACATTTATTCTGAACGGATAGATACCCTCCACTTTATATGTACAGCACCCTCGACTTTCACCCACACTCTCTCTATCTCTCTTTCGTGTGGCGATTCCTCTTCTGAAAGAAAGAGAGAAAAAATTCCAACGATGAAATCCAACCAGATGGTTGCTTACTAATGATGCGGTAGTAACGGCTCCTCTACACTCGCTTTTACCGGCTTGCGGCTTTCTCTTTCATCTGAATTTCTCAAGAAATTCTTGGAGGGGATGGAATGAAGATATTTTTAATAAGATGTTTTAGCTACTGTGAAGTGAAGATGTTAACGTTGGCTATTGTTCTGTAAAGATAGGAATTTTTGGGTGATAATGTCGTCCTCTTCTTCTTGACTTTTGGTGGAGATGGAACGCTGCTGGTGGTCAGTGGAGAAGGAAGTATTGCTGCAGAATATTAATGAGTTTTATTTTCTTCACCAGATGTTCTCTTTATTCTTCCAAGGATCAATGTTCCAGAAGGGTGAAGAGAGACCATCTGAATTTACTGTTTTTTAACGAAATAAGTAATGATGCCCGTAATTTGTGCACTTCAATAACATTAACCAGTTCTAAACATCAAGTTGTTCAGGGGGATCACGAATTACTCAGGAGAAATAATAGTCGATGTAGATTCGCTCGAGGTAATGGTGGTTTAGCTTTGTTGTAAATTATACTTGACAACATCACTGTCTATCCTGTGGCATGGCAACATTGTCCTGGAAATACACACAAAAATAAAATATTATTTTTAGCATAAATAATTTCACAGCATTTCATTTCACAATTCTGAATAAAATCAAGCATAAAATTTGTAAGAGATTTGCTGTAAAAGATAAGCTGGGTAATTTTGGGCTATAATAATAATTATTTGAAACAATTAAATTTCTTTATTACTTGTGCACATGTTTCGTTGCACCAACACCATTGTCTAAGTTTATTGCAGTGAATATAATGCTCAGGTTAGGAGAGCTATTAGCAGAGAACGACAAGTTGAGCAGACTTTAATGATTGGAGACAAGGTATAAATTGGATTAATGTAGACACTCGTTATGAAGTCGACTAAAACTGGGGAGAGAAAGCATAAGTGCTCGCGATAAAGGAGAAACGTGACGACAACTAAGCACTTGTTTTATTTTCCACGGAAATATGTTGATAACCACATCAAAGAGAAAAGCCGGATAAAAAACACACATTCTTCGAACTACAAGTTGTACAAGTATTAACACCAGAGCGGAAAGTGAAAGTTGAATGGGGAAAGTATCCTCCATGGTATTTTCCCTCAATGATATCACTAATGTCTCTATGTTGAAAAGCCTTTAGAGAGAAAGAGAGAGAAATATGGGCTCAATTTGACCTTACAAACAGAGCTCACGGTTGACTTTCATTTTGTGCTGCAAACAGGAGCAGCGACAAAGTGCAACTGGCTGAGCTAGCGCAGTCGACACGACTATTTTATTCTGGAAAAAAGTAGTCTACACAGAGCAGTGTAAAAAAATCGTTACCAGAAAACAACCTTCAGTAGTGGTGCATCACCATAAAGAAAAATCTATGGAAGGGGGTTGCTATCTGGAATACATACTTTTGAAAGGAGAAACTGTTGCGAATATGGTTTAAAATGTACTAAGAAACTTTTCTCTCAAAACAGAAGTCGGCACCTTTTTATTAGTGCTCAGTTGTTGTGACTTCAGTTTGATCATTTGTTTTTTTCGTGAGATCATTATCAAAGATGGCTTGTCGGTTGTACTATTGACGTTTGAATTTTCAGATGTACCCTCAAAAATGTACAGTCAGGTGAATGATTAAAATTGGAGAAAGTAATCAAGAACGAAAGAGAAAGTTTTTGAAATGCTTACACTGTCCATTGCCTGTTGTTCCTGTGACTATTGAGATTTGAGAAGAGAGTTGAGTGGAAAACGAGCTATTTCAGTTTCAATGAACTAGGTCTTACCCATCCAAACAAAAAAAAACTTGTTTGATGACTTGGCTGACCATCAACCCACAGAGCAACGAAGCAAAGCAATAGAAACCCGTTTTGCAGAACAAGTTGTATTTTTTTTCAAAAAAAAGTTTCAGTTTGAGTTTTTATTGAGTTTTACAACCTCGCATACAATAAAACTGTAAATAGAAGAGACTAGATGAACCTTAGAGAAATGATTTTTTTTCTGTGTAAAACTTTCTCATGAAAAAACACACAACTCAACTCCATTTCACCATAAACCCATCACCATAAATGTTGTCATCTTCTCTGCATCTTGCTCGGTTTTTCTGTCAGAACGGAAGATAGCAGAGAGATTACCATTGCTTCACAATGGAACCAAACCAAAGAAAATGCGAATGTTGTGCAAAAAAGTTTTCTCTTTTTACTAGAGCGTCTCTGAGAAAGTAATAAAATAAATATAATGATGATGACAGAACAACAATTGACAATAAAGAAGTTGACAGGAGCCAGACCACTAAACTGCGCAGTAATGGACATGTGTAGGACATCTTTTCATAGAACATTTCCTCCTTATATCTATAAACGATGGCCATCGTGTCTTGGAGAAAGTTAGTTTGATGAAGAAACACAAGGAATACCAGAGTTCGAGCTGTAATCATCCTTCAAAACTAACAATAGTTTTAGTTGACGGTCTTTGCTATTTTTGTAGCAGAACTTTCAACTTGTTATTTGAGAAGTAGAAATGCGATGACAAACAATTCTCATTATCATCCAAAAAATTTGACATCTTCGTCAACCCAATGTTAAGGGTGATTGAACATAAGAACTCTACAAAACAAACGTTTTCTTAACACATCAGAATTTTCGCTATTTCAATCTCGTTACCAACAAAAAAGAACTGAAGTCAATGACATGCAATACTCAATCATTAGATTTAAAGCTTTGAAATTTGAACATGTTTAAACGTCTCAATTGTATATTTTCAAAACATTGTGAGCTTCTAAGCCTCTGGATTTAAACTTCTGCTCTAGACAACTATTTTTATGCTAAAAAAATTCCAGCTGGTTTACATCCAATCATTTGTATTGCAAGAAATAATTTTTGTAAGCAAACTCATAACTTCGCAGAACATGCGAGAGCTTAGCGAGATGTTTATCGTAAATTTTCTCATTTTGAATCTTTCGTCGTAAATTGTCAAGCAAATATGTTCCTTAAGCCCTTTAGTAAACATGGAAATAAGCAAATTTTTAGTAGAAGCCAGTGTACGCTCTTTTTTCTCATTTCATGTCAATGTCCATATAAACTGCGTTCCTGCACATTATTAGAGAATGAGGAGGATTTATGGGATTCATCAGAGTAGAACTACGTGGATGCAAGTCGGTGAAAGATGTCTGCTTTCTCTTTTACTCTTCTAATTAGTATTTTACACCAGACCCACCACCAACCCTACAACAAAGCAGCAATTTTAAAATGCTGCGAGTTTTCTACACATATTTTGTTTGAAGAAGAAAAGAATTTTTGTGAACCTTACAAGTTGTAGCTCAGAGTGTAGAGTTGTAAATTGTCGGAGCAAAATCATTCTGCAGGGCAACGCATTGCTGACAAGATGGTGCTTTAAAGAGCAATAACCCATCACAGTTGGACTTTGTTTTTTTTCTAATTTATGCTGCGGATATGCACCTACGGACTCAATGTTCAGTTTTCAAATTCTTTATAAGCATTTGTTTTATTATTAATACCGCTCAGTTTTAGAAAAAATAAACACGTTAACAAACCCTAAAAAGCATCCGATTTTTGTAGTGTTTAATCTGCAAATTTAATTTATTTGAGGTGAAACTGTGCCTTTCGCCAAAAACCCTTGTAAAATTTTAAACCACTGCTTATAAATTGCTGAATTGAAATTCGTTTTGTTGATGAATTTACAGTTTATAAACAGCACAATGCCGACATAGGCTATGTCCTTTTAAATTTTGACTGAAATGAAAGAAAAACATGAAACATATTTTGTGCTTGAGAAAGAATGCAGTGTAAACAACTGAAAGAATGCAACATTCCACGAAATACGCTTTGCTATTTATTCAACAAGGCAAACATTTTCCAGAGTCCATTAGCGAAGACAAAAGATCGATCGAGAAAATTAAAACCTACCTATTTGCAAATAAATCAACAAATAAAACTCTCATAATGTTGAGATAAAAAGGAAAATGATTTATCTTATGTAAACCATAGGAAAATTAATGGGGTAGAAATGAAAGAGTGTTTTGCACCCACATGAAAGACATTGAGCATCATCTTTTAAAATCAGAAACAAAGGGAAATCCTCTCTCCAAAAAAGATAAAGATTCTTTGAATCATTTAATGATCGATTTCGTTTATCCTGCATTCCTTTGTGTACTCTTGAGTTTGCATTTTATCAATCTACTCTACCAAAACTAAAGTGAAAGTTACATCAAACAGAACAAAATTACATGTAAACTTGTTTTCAATATGCTTTAGCATTTTAGAATATCAAATGGATTATGTGAGTACTTGGATGTTTTATGAATGAATACACTTTCGATTAATCTTGTATACAAAAGGAACTTAAAACTACCCATATTGCCTATCAGTTCATTTGTGTTTTCCCCACAGATGAAAGGAATTCCCAGATGGAGGAAAACATCCAAACACGCACAATCCTCTGTTTAGAATAGTTTCGAAGGAAATATGGAGGGAGACAATGGTGAGGGAGGAAAGGAGGCTCTGTCGTTTCTTGTTTACTCATTCGCAAGAGGCGATGTAGAGTGCTCCAATTTCATGTGAAACTATTTACTTTACCTTTGAAAATATGCAGTATTGCGCGTGTGTTCAAACATGCTTCAAATCTTTTTGTGACTGCCTACATGCTGGTTGTTTTAAAACTCATCCGTTGTTCATATGTATAAAAGCAGCAGGCCTGCAGTTTTTTGATAGGGTAAAAATAACTAAACTATTTGAATAATTTAAATCAATTATTAAATAAAGTATAAGATTTAGAGGCAGTTGCTCGTGCTGTAGGTTGAAATTATCTCTACAAATTTTAAAGCTGTTTAGTTGATTTGTGATTTCTTTGAACCATTGGCTAAAGGGTAAAGTTAATGATGATTATGTTGAGTGTCTAAAAAGCAGTTAAGAACAAAGTTTCGAAAGAAACTGCTAATGTTTGGGAGGTGCAAGGTGGTTGGGGGAACGTCGGGGCGAATTGAGAATCAACAAAATTTCACTCCAACTCCCACTTACAATCACACAGTCGCTCAGGTTCGATC
>JAQIXX010002789.1:0-22537 GCA_034700605.1 Willowsia nigromaculata | reverse complement strand
CAAATGTTGTGGAAAAACTGGTGAGAAAACTTTCAAATGATTGTTCTCTATCTGTAAGGGTAACTTTTGGGCTAAAAGGATGGTGTTCGTTTGCCATTGATTTGTGGGTCTGCGAGTTATTTACACCATTAAATAGAGCATAAAAAACTGCACCGGGTAGTGAAAGTTTCAGGTCCATAGCATCTAAAACCAGAAAGTTATGGGGCCTGAAAGGAGTTTTTTAAACATTACGTAAGTGAGCTAAGATGTCATTTTAAAACGAGATTTTAAACTGGTGGCCACTCGAACCTTTAAAAACCAAAAATATGGTTAAATAGCCGAGACTTCAAAGATACATTTAGAACTTGGAACTTTTTGGGATAAGCTTTGTATCACTGAATAATTAGGGTTTAAAAATACTAAAAAATACCAAAAAATGGCCCATCATAGCTGCGAAAGCCACCAGTGTCACCACAGAATGGGTTAGCATTATAATCATGTGTTTTAATTATGTAATTGGGACACTCATATAATTATGATTTAATGAACTTTTATTAAATAATTAGCTAGTTTGAGAGATAATGGCGCCACCTGGTGACAAAAATTGACGGGAAAATAGCTTTCATCCTAGATTGCTAAAAACTACGTACTTAGTACTATTAAACACACCGAATAGCATTTTCTGTCATAAACCATTTTCCCGCCATTTTTGCTCACCAGGTGGTGACACCGGTGGCTTTCGCAGCTATGATGGGCCATTTTGTGGTGTTTTTTAGTGTTTTTAAACCCTAATTATTCAGTGATACAAAGCTTATCCCAAAAAGTTCCAAGTACTAAAAATATCTTTGAAGTCTCGGCTATTTAACCATTATTTTGGTTTTTAAAGGTTCGAGTGGCCACCAGTTTAAAATCTCATTTTAAAATGACATCTTAGCTCACTTACGTAATGTTTAAAACATTCCTTTCAAGCCCCATAACTTTCTGGTTTTAGATGCTATGGACCTGAAACTTTCGCTACCCGGTGCAGTTTTTTATGCTCTATTTAATGGTGTCAATAACTCGTGGACCCACAAATCAATGGCAAACGAACACCATCCTTTCATTTTATAAGGACACTGTAAACTGATATAGGTAATTTTCAAAATTTGTTAGTTATCTTACTGTTGTTATATTTCTCAGCACATTGCCTGACTCTCAGCATCTATTCACTGATTCGCAAATTAATCCGGATGTAAATCTCAATTTCAGCTTACATAGTTTCATTCATTCTTCATTCGCAAACTTTATTCACAAATAGTTAGTTTCTGTATGCCCTTGGATATTCAGGAAGTAGGCACAATTGCACAAAGCGTCTATGAATTTATTGGGTAGCCTCTTATATTCATGATGAAAGCAACGTGGAATAAATATAATCATTATAATCAGAGGCATCGCAATACCATGCAACAACATAGCATGTGGATTTAGGTTTGCCTGATGATGAAAGTATGTAAATGAAACTTTCTATATGCACCCTTGTAATTCGTAATTTTTTAAACAGAGTCTTAGTGTGTATATGATAAACATTCCAAAAGCCTTAGTAACGCCACTAACATAACGGGCATCCATGATGATGCATTGGAGAGGATGAAAGCCTGAGCGACCGGGACGATATCCGAGAATGGAAATGTTTGTTCATAAAAGAGCTCTTGGGTACTTTACCCTTTTTCGGTTAGCTGGTCTGGCTGGAGTACTTGTGTGCTGAACGCTGTTCAAGTAGAGGCTTTATCGGAGCGGCATGCATTGCTATATCCGTTTGAAGAAAGGAGAAGTGTGCTCAGTCACAAAGCATCCAGCTACGGTTTCGCATTAGAGTCTCTTGCATTGTCTGCATCTCAGAAACTCGGCAGCGACAGTACTGAAATAAGTGTTTTCACCATTGCATTTCTCTGACAAGTAGTTTCATAAATCCAAAACATCTCTGAAGTCATCACTGTCTGGGTTTCTTTATTCTAGTCACTTGTCACCCAGCAGTGAAATAATATGATGTAAAAAATGAGATATAGAGTCAGGAAAAGTATCTTCCCTTAACTTTTCGTAGGATAATCCAATCATTCTCATTCCACTGCAATCTTCCGAGCAAAAAACTGCATCACTTTTTAACAAGTTTCAGTTTGCTCCTGTTGGGAAATAAGAAAATTTCACATAAATAAAACATCACTCCTGTTATTCTCAGTCCTTGTCTCCTTTAAAAAAAGAAGCATCCTGTTCAACTTTAAATTTTGTGTCCAAGAAAACATAATTTTACTGCGAATTGCAAAGAAAAACAAAAACGCAAGCAACGCTGTCAACTACAAAATCTGCTCATTTTTCTGAGCTTCCAAGTGAATGGCAATTTGGTTTTGGTGGAAAGGGACAATTTCTGGTTCGGAAGGCAAATATCTTTGTTCATTTTTCATTGACATACAAAGCAACGGTGAAAGTGCAGGATTTCGTTCCAAGTTTTTGAACAGTATATGGAAATACTATCAATCGTGCGTGTGTGAACTACGATCGTGCAAGGACTAGAATTGTATGGGTTTCTCACTGCCAGTCATACGATTTTGTAACTTTGTAATCAGCATGACATTTTAATCAAATTCCAATGATTTGATTGCGATTTAGTATGAGAGCCAAAATCCAGTGTCCGTGTCACTTAAAACGAGAATTATGTAGTGACCAGTTGTGTGTGGTACAAGGTCCAAATTTCAGATTATACTGGAAATTGAATAGAATTTTTCCCATGGTAAGAGAAATGTGGTGAAAGTATACTTTTCGGCCTTTTTTGGGGACGAAATGCTCATGAAATCGTAAATCCGAAGCATTCAAGACATATCAGGCGATTTCCAAAAGGGTACTTTGGGCAGTGTCCAATAAATTGTGTTAGCGTTTCACTTTACCCCATACAAAGGCACTTACTGGATAGCTTATGGTGTTAGAATAATTTTACACTCAACACTGCACTGATCGACATTTTCATGTAGTACGTTTATCGCCATTATTTAGACCAATTCAAGTTTTTCTCACATAAAGACAGTCAAAATTCGTTTTGTAAACGGGGTTGCTGAAATTTTAATATAATCTG
This sequence comes from Willowsia nigromaculata, assembly GCA_034700605.1. NCBI lineage: Eukaryota > Metazoa > Arthropoda > Collembola > Entomobryomorpha > Entomobryidae > Willowsia > Willowsia nigromaculata. Next base: position 19,455 of record JAQIXX010002789.1, on the reverse strand, counting down.
GCAAGCAAACTGCATAAATGAATATGAAAATTAAATGAAAAAGCAAACTGCACGACAGGACACTTCTTTCCCTCAAACCTGCATCGTATTGTCCAGAGTCTACAGTCATCAAGATCTGTGCCAAAAGTAAGTGTTTGATTTGAAATTTGAATTTGCTGTGATTCTTTTGTAGACGCTACAAATTGGTATCTGCTGTATAAAGTATGAACTTCTTGAATATGCAAATAAACATTACTAATGTTGTTGCTCCAACTCTCTATCGCTTATATCTGATTACTAAGCTTCTGTATACAACTTGAAATACTCATAGCATAAAAATGTAGCACTGAAATGGCATTTCCTGTCTTTCATACTGAACATTTTATTAACTTTCCATAGTTTGATTTCAATGTACCCATACGTCGCATTGGCATTCGCATTTCGGTTTGCAAAATGCATATAATAAATTATCGATGAAAAACTATACCGAATAAATGTATTTTTAAACAAATAATGTGAAAGTCTCATATATAACTGCTAACTTATGTCATGTCTGCAAACCCTTCTCATAACAAGGTTCTCGTAACTCGAAATTTAGCTTCAAGGATGCATTGAAACTTCATGTACCGCAACGTTAAATATTGAGTTTAGTATAATACAGAGTAAAGTACAGTTAGTTAAGAGAAGAAAGTACTATGAAACCGCTTTTCGAAGACAGTGGAATCGTTTGCCATTCAAAGCAAAGTTTACATAGGATTTTAAGTTTATGTCAAATGTCTGAGCTTTATTGTCTACCGATTTGCTCATCCCATCATATCATAATATCATGTTTTTGGCATGTCGCCTCAAGGGATATAGGAGGTACATATACTGCGTTTGCAGAATCTTCTCATTCTCATTTCATTATATTAAGAGATATAGCATGCAACATATTTTCTGTAGGTTTAATATTAGTAAATACATTATGAGAAGCCCAGAGCATATGGAGCTTTCCCAAACAGATAGTTAAAACTATATATTGAATCCTAAATTTCTATAAGCAATAGTAAGCATACTAAAACCAATTTATTGCTTTTGCTAAATACTGCCTCACTAAATACTGACTTCCTAGAAATAAAGGCATTGTAATCACAATCGCCAGTAAAGTACAAGCTAATCCCTCCAATTCACAATAGATTCCCCATGGATTCACATTCTACTCAGAAATGAATGTCATTGAATCAATGAAAGTATCATCAAAAACTACTTTTCCAAGAAAACGAAAAACTTATCTACTTAACAATGTTATCGTAACAAGTCACATTACCTTGACAATGACAATTATTTAATATTTTAACTTCTCAAATCATTTGATAACATTATAATATATTTGTGTATCTGTGTACATTTCACATTTGAAGACATACAATGTCTCCTGATGAAAAAACGGCTCGGCTTATAGCGGAATAATATTTCCCAAAATCTCTAGCTTTCTTTTGTGTTTTTCACTATTAATACCCCTTTTTGTCTACTACCTATGTCTAACCGCGTTCCTGGGATTTTTCTTGAAAAACAAGTATATTTCGATTTTTGTTGTGTGTTGTTATTCTCTGGGTAGACGCCATTATGTATGCTTGAGAGGATGGAGGACATCTCTAGAGCCAGACAATGATAATCATGTTTACTACTCGAGCGCGAGGAGAAAGCGTAGGGTACTATGAGAATTCACGGAGTACGCTAGGAAATTAAAGTAACCATAACTGTCTAAGAAGTCAAACTAATGGATACAAACCTCAAAAACAACAACAATATCACAAGTTAGCATCGCCATCGTCAAGTAGATTTTCTATGAGAACAGGTAAAACATAACTACCTACTTGCATAGTAGTTCATGTGAAAAATAGAAAAAGGCGAGGTATATACGAGGAAGTAATTTATATGGCATGAAAAATACATCCCTAGGCCAAGATTGGTTGCGTTCCGTATTCCATCCAAACAACAAGCATCCTTTTAAAGTTAAGTTAAACACATTCTCAATTAAATTATACTTCAATGAGTTTCGTCAGGGTTATTGCAACAATTTGTTATCATTGAAAGTAAGCAGGCACTTATAAGCAAGTTGAGATTGCGTAATATCTTTCTCGAGAAGGTGAAAGCTTGGAGTGATGGTATACACGATTTGGTTGGAGGGGACTTTCCGTGAAACCACTTATAACAAAACCACTACTCACAACCTCCGCTCACGTACGTAATAACGTCATGTTACGTATCTCTTCATTGCTTTTGTGTACAATAAATAATAGGTAGATGTAATTTTAAATTACTTTAGGGAAAATGGTAGAAGAGGTAGTTTTTTCTAATTTATGAGATAGCGGCTTGTTTGAAGTTGTGCTCAAAATGACAATTGCAAGTACCTAATTGTTGCTAGTCGTCTTGACTCTTGATTTCAAAAAGTCATGAACTCTAAATGACATCTGCAATTCTATGCATTCTCTATGTAATGTGTATTTTAATGGTTGATTCTACAAACATAGAACAATAATTAAAATAAAAGTAAATAGACAATATATTATGCGCTGCTCTACTTTTAATTTCATTTGCGTGTAAGAGAGCCGTTACGTTAGTCACAGAAAAATGAGGCTTCTCTTGCCACCCACACACATGCACTCATGCACGGTTATATCATAATCTATCATATTTTTGTATCCTTTGATCTGTAAAGTGTACAAAGTTGTTGATGATGATGATGGTGGAATGATCAAGCTTTTGTGTCTCATTTTTCCTTTCGTGAATCAATTCTCTTGAACTCGTCATCTGTTAAAAGTAAAGAAAGCGGATTGCCCGAAGACTGAACTGAATGCCTACCCATATTATTTGAAGATATGTGATGATGTAAGACTAGACTGCGTTCAATTGAAAAACGTGAATCTATTAACTCTTGACGTTAGGATCAAATTGTATTTCTTCGAAGAGAGGGAGATAGGTAAAGGGGGAGGGAGGAAGAGAGAGGAATCAAATTACTGATGCTTTTGCTGTGCCGAGATTACTTAAAGTGCAGACATTCTTCTTTTTATACATCTCATCTCTGAGGGAAATATTTTTTCTTGGATAGGTACACGAAGAACAGGCGAAAATTGATTCTGGGAGACTGTGTCGGTAGAATACAAGATCCAATCGTAATATGGGCCTTTGAGAAAGCAAAATTGCCCTGTTTATTCCGTCTCTGTGTAGTTGTATGTAGCATCATGAGAAATGACGAGGTCATCAAATAAAGTGTGTTTGTAGTCTTCAGAACAAATCATTTTCAGCCGCCTTCTTTTTCATCTCTTGAAATCACTGGAAATTCTGTTACTTTTCGATTTTGATTTGCAATAAATTTTTAATGCATGGACGGACGGTGCCCATTTGAAAAATTGACAATTGATATTATTAAATAAATAAAAATGTGAAAGTCGACAAAGGACAAAGCATTCCAGAAACACCGTAGTAGTTGAATCTGTCATACGTCCTCTCAAGTAAAATGAAGGGCAACTTGGCAGAGAAATGAAAGTGACTAGAGAAAGGATAGCATGATATTCCGACGTGATCTCACTCCACTCCTGGAGAGAAGATAGCAGATAGGTGGTAATAAAATTTTATTGCATTCTTTTCATTTCTTGACTAAAGCAACTGGACAAGTTTTTGCCGACGGCATTCATCCAAATAAAGAAAAAAATACTTATCATACGGACGATTATTGTAGTGCAGACAATATTGCTTTTTCTGCTTCTCTTTTTATTCATTCCATCTTGAAAAACTGTTTCTCTGAATGATCTTTAAAAGTAAAGCCTTGATAAAGTTTGGTTTTTATAGAAGTTGGAAAAAGAGGAGTGCACTGCTTTCACTGCACTCTTGGTACATTGATTTTTCGTCAGAAAACTTTCACTTAACTTGATGTGACAAGTGACGCTTACCCCTTGCTTGCATGTGTGTGTAAGATAACCATCATCTCAATGATTCACTCTCAAGGTTATTCATATAAGCTTAACTTGAGGATTTCATTGTGCAAGAGTTTTGCACACTTATCTGTTTAAATAGGCGCTACCCAGACCCAGTTTTCGAGGTTTTCATGCTTTTCATGCTGACATAACTTATTATGCATATTCGTTTATACAAACAATGCATATGCGCATTACATAATACTGAATGACTCGAAACAACCAAGGACAGAAAGTAGAAGCAAGGAATAACAGGATGCAAGTCTCAGTTGTCGTTTTTTGTCTAATTTCTCCCCATTCAACTCACAGGAACCTACTTTCATCTCCTTTTCTCCTATTTCGTTGGACAGGACAGGAGAGATCAGATAAAAAGTCAGCCGAGCATGTTGTTGTTTATCTCTCCACTTTTTTCTTTCTCCCCAGTCATAATTCACTTTGACTCTTATACTCAACATGGAGAAAGTAAGAGAGCGCATAAATTATTCAGCCAAGACAACTCAAGAAGAAGAAGATGATGATTATGTTGCGATGTGCCTTGAAATGAGCATTTTGTGAACATCACTAACATTCTAGGAGGCAAGAGAAACATTTCTTTTCTTCAGCATTTCTCCGTACGAACCTGATTTACAACCTGCGAAATTTGCTTAGCATCTTGCCTTATTAGATTTTCATGGAAGAGAGGATAAATATATATTCTACATAAATATTTTGCAGTATAAATTTAGTGTTTACGTAACACCAAAATAGTTCTCAATTACATGTTTTGTGGTTACGTTCCCCATCAAAGTAAGTCGTACGCATTGTATTTGATCGTGTACGTAATAGTGCCCTCTGTTCTCATTTACGATGTTTGTGTTTCTTCCAAGGAAGGAGAAGAAACAATAAGAAAATCATTATGGTGTTATTGTTGGAGCGGAAACCAGCATATTTTTGTTTTCGAGTGGTGTTCGTCATTCTGAGAAAGAAGACACCACGTAACAGACAACCTCAAATACCTATTCCATATCCGTTCCCAATGCCATTATCCCCATTTATTTTCAACGTGCCTGAGTGCGACTTGTCTAGCTTGACTGTTGGGATTGTGAGTATGACCATTCTCTGAATTTTGAAAAATGGAGATGTTAGCTGCTCGAGCCTGTGATGTTACAGAGAAGTACGGTGACGCGAAAACCGTAAAAGAATGGTGTGTGGGTAAGAACATGTGAAACGCTTGAAAAAACATGGAGAAAAAATGAGAGGCAAAAGTCGTAATAACATTTTAAGCTTGATGAGGTGGAGAACGCATAGATCCTTCCATGTAGTGTTCCTTTGAATGGCAGTTGACTTATTTATTAGTGCTGGCTGACTTACGTTTCCCATTTTTCAGCTTGTTTCACTCTTTACTCATTTCATTTTGGCTTTCTTCTGCCAGCTCTTGTCAGACTAGCATATGTGAGTATGGTGTTTTCTCATAGTTTTAACTGAAGGATGCAAGTTGCAATATTTGGGAAATCTGTCATAAAACAACCTTCAGTTTTCTACTTGACTATTGGCCTAATTTTTTTTTTTGGATGTACTGTTTTCATGTGACTGCAATGCTCCAGCAGCATATTTCTTCTTCAGTTTCATCAGTTGATTCATGAGCTAAAGTACCGTCGTAAAGTCACAAAGCTTTGCGCAAGCGAAATGTCCATATCATATAAAGATTATCAAAATTTACAATATTGGCTGTTCGCACCGAAACAGAAAGGCAAAATGTAGGTTTACTTACTGAATGGAGATCCTCATTTATGAAAATTCCGAATATTTATAGATTTTTAAGCAACGCAATACAATGCTATTGTTATGTTATAATTATAGCTCACAAATGATACCGTGCTTATTTACTAATTATCATTACAAAGGAACACTAATCATTTACTAATTTGGTTGTACGTAAACACAAAAGGGAATTTCTTTCTTGATGAACTTTGTATTCTCTGTAGTTCGTGTAGTCTATAATGCAAGTAGTCTATTTGTAGCAATCATCCCAGTTTTGCTTATTCATCTAGAACACATGAGTATTAATATAATTAATTGTGTTGGAATAATAGTTCTTTTTCCCTCATCAAGTTTCACCAGTTGCTTAACAAAAGAAAATAGTAGATTGAAATTAAAACAACAACAAAGAAACCTTTTGAATACTATATAGTTGTTGTGACTTTCACAAGTTATTTATATTTTTGCCAATGTAACCTTTGCTTTATACTTTAAGAAAGAACAAATTTCTCGTTATCTTTAAATAAATGTCATTCATGAGTAATTAGTATAAAGTCACGAACTCAGACAAAACAAAATGTCCTCATTAACTCATTCATGTCTCCTCGTTTTATATTTTCCGTCTATACATCTGAGGGACTTCATATCACAGCATGCTTTCAATTCAAAATTTATTGTAATGTATTGTCAAAATAATTAATTGCTTTAATTTACAATATTTATTCAGTAAAGACGACTTTAGAATGCTAATATATTCCTAGATACCTAACAGTTATCTTTTAGATGTTTGTCAGTAAACGAAAGTAATTAAATTGAAATGATCTTTGCTACATGGGGACGTAATGAGTTTGTTTGATATGGTTCTAACCACCAAAATCAAAATTATTTCCACCAACGATTCGAGCACTTTCTCTAAACCTTTTAACAATTATTTATTACATCCCAAGGGGCACATTGATCTATTCTAAATGTTTGTTCCTCTTTAAATATAACATTAAAAGACAACAATTCTAGGAGTAAACTCACTGTCAGTGAACCCAACAAGAAATTGACCTTTTGAAGCACACGGGGCTAACTGAATAGAATATATACCTATATCAAATGAAAAGCATTATGAACTTAAGAGTTAATATTGATAAAATACTTATACTTAAGTATTGACAAAAGTAATGGGTACCATCTCATGAGACAAGGCTTTCTAGTTTTTAGAAAGGTGACATTTTCTAGTAATGTTGTGTTTTGTGTTTCTCATGATGATTGCTTTCATTCATGTTTATCTACCTATCATTTATATAACAAGGCAAAATTAATTGAAGCTAATAATGGATCAGTGTTTTGATTTACTTTATCTTTGTGCAGCCATGACTGTTCAAAGTTCAAATGAAAGATGAAAGCATATTATTTTTGTTAAGAAAATTTCAAGATTTTTTGGGGTAAACTGCTTGTATCCGTGGTGGTAGAGTAGTAGTGCCACTGTACGGACCTTTAGCTGGATGGCGGATGGCGACTTTTTGCAAAAATGAACATCTTTTGCTTATTATCACATATAACTGCTGTCGAAAGCACATTTCGTTAGCAACATTTATGACCCTTTTTTCAGCGAGCTTAGTTTTATTTCCCATTTTATTTAACACTATAGTATATTCATTTAAGCAGACCAACGTACATGTTCTTCTCAAAGACTAATAAAAATGTGTAGTTTATTATCTCTGTTAACAGACATAGGAAAACATACGAGCCATCGTGTTGTCTTTTACTTCACTTCTCTGTAGAATCATCCATAAAAAGATGCTCTGTTGATGAGTTCATTTCCTCCCTTAAAGTTTCTACACTACGTATCTTTCCTCCAACATGAGCTATATGTGACATGTTGATTATCCCATTTCTCATACGCTCCCGTTCGGTTAACTAGATTTTTTTGTTTCGCGTTCTTCCAAGTAAATACACATTCACTGTATGTCTGTTTATTGTCAAGTTGTGTGAACTTCCCTCGTAAAAGATGCGGTTGACTTGCAGAATGAGAAAGAGCAAAAGTTTTCCATTCCAAGTAATAATGAGAAAATTCCCCAGTGGACTAATCGTATGGAAAGATACGACGAGAGTGACATCTTATGCTGCAATACATTGCAAAATCTGCAGTGAATGAGAAGAGCAAGTGGGTAAAAAAAATAATAAAAGAGAGTGCAAGCAAAAGTTCTCCTCTATGAGTCATGTTACGAAGAAAAATCAAGTTTTTATTATTGACCTTTCTCCTTGATTGGTCGCCCTAAAGTTCATTAATTTTTTTCGCTGTATTTTCCAAAATGCATTGTGTCACGGTTTTTACTTTTTACCAGTTAACTTGTTTTATTTCATCGGGGTCATTGTGTTTCCGCATAAAACTTTTAATCTTTTTATCATGGTATTTTTCATGGGAAATACCACCAAAAATGCATGTCCATGGTGGTTGCTGTTATTGGACGAGAGCCGCTTTATCTGCTATGTGAGCCACAGTAAATTTGAATTGTGTATCAATGCTTTTAAATTTTTAAGGTTAAAGGTTTCATGCTACATCCTTATAAAGGTAAGGTTCTTATTTGCTCCGATTTTTAGTTTCTCCCCATCAGTTTATTGCATTCTTACTTATGTATCATGTCACAAATAAACACAGTGTTCCAGAAAATGGAAAGGTTGTTCCACAGTTTTGTACCATGTGTGTTATTTTGACAATGAGTGTGACGTAAAACAGTAGTCCTTCATATTGTACATTTTCATTAATAATATTTAATTTCTTGGTTGTGCTGATGATGAGTTCTAAGAATGCATGAAAATAATGACAAAGTCTTCTCTGTTCCTCTTCTCTGATGAGTTTCATCAAGTTCGTGAGTAGTTTAAGAAACGATGAAATCCTTTGTTTCATTTCCTTTAGTTGTTGTGTCTCAACCTCGGCCATCCTTATTCGTGAAAGACAACAGAAAAATCTGGAGAAAGCAGCACGTCCTGTATCTGTACAGCGAAGGCTCTATTTACCCTGTACAAAAGTACCTCATGCCTCATGCGTTGTCACTCTTGCCCTTCTTTCAAGAAAATTCTGAAATTTCTTTGTTGACTACAGAAAATCATTGCTCCAAGCATTTCCTTTTTTGTGTCTTGTTTGTTGTGGTTGTACCTCAACCTCAACTGCCTGTGTTTATGCAAGGCATGTTTGTAAACTTGATGTTCCAAGTTCCAACATCATCTCGAATCCAGATATTTTTCAAGTTCGATTTGACTTGACGTTACGGGGAGTATGCTGCCGATCTTTCTAGATGTTCTTGTCATGCCTCGTATCTAGGCTGCTACTCGTGTCGTGTCTTTCATTTTTATCACATCATTTTCATTGTAATATTATGTACGCAATGCTCACTTGTACAGTAAAATGACTCCCATTGCGCCCATAATTTCTCTCCACGTGTACCTACGTTGCAACAGTTTTTCCTACCTCACATTTTAGAACGAATGGTGGAAACAATCCCCTCGTGAGATTGACAGGAACTGTGAGCACATTCATTGCATTTTGCCAATGAAGCACCATATCATGCGCTGCTACAATTTACATTGAAAACGTGACTTCTACATGCGTGTTGTATTGGTTATTCGTCAAGACTATAAAGTCTATAGGAGCTGTTGAGAAAGAAAGCTAAAGCTCCACCCGCAGCCACAATAGTGAATGGTAGAAATGATATTTATAACTGCTCACATAACCCAAGTCTATTTTCACAACAGAAAAGTATGCCTTTGATAACCAAAAAAGGTTTACATTTATTCTATATTTTCAAAATAGAAATACATTGAACAATTGCTTATTCAGTTCTGAAAAGAAAAACCATCTAGCATTGTTTTGAAGTTTAATCGGAGTTCTGAATAATTTCCAATTTCATGCTTTATTGTCTTAGGATCTTTCAATCATGCTCTCGTATCTTTTCACCTTCATTTTGAGTGGAGTTTCTCAAGGCAAAGTTGCAAAACCACTGACTGTTGTTGCAAATTACGCAGTTCGTATAACATGATGTATCTACTATTAGTTTGCAAGTCAGTTACAAAGTGAAGAGTAATAATACATCAAGCCATCATCGAAAATTGCCAATCCTTCATAGAACTGCAAACCAATATGGCTTTATACTTCTTTCTCTATATCCTGCTCTGATCAACTTTCTTCGTTTTCTCCCTCCTTTGTATTCATCGACATTTGACCTAACTCAAAAGGTATTGAGAAGGTAAAGAGCTTGCAAAAACTCATTGTTGTTTTGTTTCTTTTTTTTCCCTTGACGTCACAAACAAGTTGTTATTTCGTCTCGATACAGATGAGAAGTATAAAAATAAAAGTAGTTCGTCCCTAATTTGTGGAAGTATATTTCTATGGAGTTCATAAGCATTCATACATATTACTTATTATAAACAAAATGAGACAATGGAGAGAAGTAGTCATTATTCCATTCCATAAATGTTTCTATGTTTATTTTCCCATTCATCGACCTCGCCCTTTCTCCCTTAATGAATCCAGTTTGTTTTGCAATTTTCAATTCAGATTGCAATGAAGTATAATTTTTCTCTCGGTTGGTTTCGCAATATAGTGCGTTCTTCTTGCTAGTCAAGACTACTATGTAGGATTAAATTATACATTAAAGTTGAGGAGGAGTTGTGAAAAGCATAATGTAGTGAATAGGTTGCGAAAGTTTTCCCAGTCCCGGTGCCTGATTTCTCTTTATTTACCTACTTTATTCATTACGTTTCGAAACATGATATCATTGTATTCATTTCTGATTTTCGTTTACAACAGCCATTGAATTTCGCCTATAAAATAATCATGAAACCTCTAATGAGGTACAATCCCCTGTTTTCGTACGCAAATTCATACAAGATTTGTCTGAATGCAACATAAAAGGGAAATTATCGGGATGGAAAATCAAATAAACTCATCAGGATTTCATGATAACGTGTGTAGTAAGTAATTCCTTTGAAATTAGAAAATGATCTGATGCTGGAAAAGTAAAGGCTCTTATTATGAAAGTAATTTAATCAGTTTTGATAATATTGAACAACTTGCCCTCTATAGATTTTAAGCTTTCCTAAGACCTTAGATTTTCAGTAGATTTTCGTCACTACCTATTTTTAGTCTAGTGTGCATAACCTCAACCATTTTGTTGTCATTTCACTGGATCTATAGAAAACCTAACGTTAGTTTTGCTTTTTTGGAGGGAAATGAAGACAGAAACATGACAGGATTTCCCTTTGGAGACAAAAAGCCTGATTCTATATCGTCATCGCCACAAACCCGGTTATTTCTCAGCACACTATTCTCAACTCGTTTTCCCATACCATTAGTTTGCAAGTTTTTCATTCTCTCTCTTCATCTAAATTTTGTTAACCAAATCATACCTTTTGTCAAAAGTTCTCCGCACCCGACCCCACCTGCTGCTACTCCAGCCATATATACCTAATCGTAAAAGTGGAATTTTGGTGTAAGGGGGAAAGTAGTAAAAAATAAACTGTTTTTCTGTTCGAAAGTTTTTGTGACAAGGTCAAAGTTACACGGTGGATTGAAAGTAGTATAATGACATTTCATTACAATTCTCATTATATTCGTAGAATGTCGAGTTTCTCGATCCTAAAACGTATAGCGGTTAGAAAACTTTCACTTTAGGGGAGAAACTTTTTAAAACTTTTTTTGCTGCGCTCGGTTTCACTTGAATCAAAAATGAGATAATCATGTTGCCCGGGGTTAGAAAAATGCTATTATCTGTGAGAAAAGTTATGCTGGATTCACGTTTCAGGATTGTGACTTTATCGTAAAAGTCAAAAGATTTTTTTATTTGGCTGATGTTTTCATTTTGTTTTTCAAAAATTATACGAAAGTAAAAATAACACAAAAATAATTGGATCATATATAAACCATAGTTCAGTTCTATTTTTCTTATAATCAGATAATGGCACATGAAATTAAACAATGTAATTTTCTATATAAAAAATAAATAATGTATATTCGCCATATTGCATTTCTTATGTTACTTTTTGTTTCCTTTATTCTACCTCGCCAACTATGTATTTCCACAGGGGAAAATGTCCATCTGTTTTTCTCATCCGTATTTTTAAACCTAATTTCGATGGAAAATTAAGCATCACATAATCACATGACGTTTAATAGACTTTTTCGGTAAGCCCTGTGGTATGTTGCTCTGACCAGCGGTCTGTTTTCTTTTAAGTCTGATTGACCCAACATGAAATGGGTTACGGGCATACAGCAATATCTGAAGAAACTCCACAAGTTTTCATTTTAATCCAATTTGACGGTCTTTTGACCAGGATCGGTTTATTAGGTACTTGACGAAAAGGCAATTTTATTGTTTTTCTGGAGAAATATATCCAAACAAACTTTAATAATCGTCTTTTGAAGAAAAGCAAATCTTTCTTTCAAAGGAAAAATAATGAAAGCCCTACTGATTTTCCTTTGCTGTTGCTGGACTACAAGCTGCTGTTTCGCGTTTGCTGCTAAGGAGAATGATGATAGTGATGGCAACTCAGGACAACGGGTTTTCCCACGGAGAGCCACAAGGAGACGGAATTACTGTCACAGGAATCCTTCCAGTCAAGTGGTGCAAGATCAATTTCATTTCCAAGGTGGAGTTGCCCACCTAGCCAACACTGTCCATCAACGTATTTCTTCCCCCTCATCTTGTCAGCCAATTCTCTTGTCCTTTTTCACATATAATTCAAGTGCTTCTGGCGGAGAACAGACATGGAAAAATGAGGATATATTTGGCATAATTGAAAAATTTTGGAGTGGCTCTGCTGACCAACCAGCAACTCTACGTTTCCAGCTGGATTTGAGTTCCAATCCTTCTCCGGAAATGGGTGAAAAGCTGAAGAGTCTCTTTCTGAAAATAAGAAGAGTAGATTCGTGCTACTTGTTTCTTATTGCGGTTACACCATCACTTAATAGTCGTGATGAGCAACGGGAAATGATTCCTCTTCAAGTGAAGAGCTTGTTTCAAGATGCTATAGGACGACGTGCCTGGATGTCATCCAGCTACTTTCTCTTGTTGAACTTAAACTCTGCTTCGATGCTTCATTTGGGGCAATGGGCAACATTTCGAAACAAATTAGAGATGGTTTGTGTTCAGTCTCGAAGTGGTAAAAAAGATAGATTGATTCTGCAAACATTTTGCTCGTCTTGTTTAAACAATGCAGAGAGAGAAAAACCAATTCTTATTGAATCCATGGATGTGATCTCAAGACAAAAGTTGGAATTTGTCTCAAATATCTTCCCAAGTTTTATCAAGCACGGCTTTCCTTTAAACATTGTAAGCCGTGTGCTGCGAACAAGAACGCCAGTCTCAGTTCAACGTATTCAAGACCTTATGGATGATGTGACACCAAAGCGTCTACTATACTGGGAATTGAAGAAGTCTTTTCGTTTCCAACGAAATACCAGAGTTTTAGCTTGGCTGAATGGAGTTCAAAAACCTGGTCAGAGAGATTTTGTGGAGGAAATTGAGAAGGGAGGTGCGTTCACAATAGGTCTCCATTTCACTCCGTTGTATAGTGTGGGTTCAGAGCGGATCGGATTCACTTTCCCGTATTCCGAACAACGTTTAGCGATTCTGGCAAAGAGACCAACACCGTTTTCAAAGTGGCAGATTATATTTCGGGAAGTTCAGGGCAGCATTGTTTTGATAGGAATACCGATAATTGTCGTGACAGCTTTCATCATTGCTGGATTTAGGAGAGGACCGCCTCCACAGCGATCACTCCAACAATACTCGGCAGCACGCTGCTTTCTGTTGATCCAATGGGATTGGATGGTCTACTTTGGTGGAATATTTTTCTCGCAAAATATGTTTCCAGCTTTGTCGAAAATCGCGAAAAGCGTGAACCTGATAATCTTTCTTGTGAACATGGCAGGCACCCTATACACGGGCATAATTCGTATTCATATCGCCACTGAACTGGCAACTGAAGAAAAAGCAGATCAAATCCAGTCTATTTTCCAGCTGAATCCCAACTTTGTCAAGGACGGTCTTCTTTGGCAAGGAGGTAGATTGGAAACTAATGATGAGCTGTCAAGAGTTCTCCCCTTTCAAAATGCTAGGGCTGCGGAGGCTGACAAAACCAGCATTAATATGCAATATTTCTACGAGCCTTCCTCATGTGTCAGCAATATTATTACGAAAGAGCGTTACATTTGTGTCGCATTTGAAGAATATTTGGACCTTGTCATGCCAACCTTGCCGTTGGATTTACGGAGGTCTCTTTTCATAAAAAGTGTTAACGATCTTGGAATATCAGATTGGGTAACCATTGCCCACAACAGGGATTTTCCGTGGGCTAATGAGCTAACAATTTGGGCATTGTCACTGGTCGAGTCTGGAATAATCCAGTTTTGGATGAGAAACATGAGCCTTGCAATTCCTGATGATAGTGATGGCGGAGATGATGGACTTTCTCTGTTTGAAAATGAAAACGAGGATGTGGATAGCTCGGCAGCGCAACAGGAGGGCTTGCAACGGCTGGCTGAAAACTTTCGCTCTGCGATTGTCATTGTGGTTACTGGATTTTTGCTGGAGTTAATGGTCTTTCGCTTGGGCAAGTGTAACTGGAGGGATACAGGCATTGGGATTTGGTGTGGCCGTTTCATCAGGAAGCTGGATCGATTTTATAAGAGGATTCAACGTAAAATTAGAAGGACAAGGAGAAGAGGAGAGATTACTCATCTTGACTTTGTTCGTTGAAGGAGATAAATTAGATAATGCGTATAAGTAAGTTGAAGTCGTAAGAAAACAGCGCTGAAAATATTAAGTATATAGGCTTTCCTAAGATCATTATAATAAGTTCCTTGTGAATTGGTAGAAGGCAAAATTTGTAAAGTTTCCTTGTCTTGTCCATCTTCATCCTAGTCAAAACCATCACTACCGCACATCATCATAATCACTTTTGCGCTTTTATCGAGATTAACTCCATCCAAGATCCACCCACCCATTTTGTGATGATCGAAAAACGCGTAATAGATTATTTTCTTCCGTTAGAAGACACAGTTCTTTGCATGTTGAGATAAATTACAATATTAGTTGGAGAACTATTGTTTTCATGTTATTATCAATCTATTTTGGTATCCTTATCTGAGCATTTTCTTTCATCCTGATTCAGGCATCCGACCAAACTTAATAATTTAAAGTAGGTTAAAACTAAAACTTAAAGCGTGTAATCAAATTAATATTAAAGTGGGGATCGTGAAGATTGGAATCGGATAATGCTTGTCTATAGTTTCTCGTTCCAATCTAAATTAACGCAATGGCATGTCAGCCAGGAATTGAAATCCATATGGGATTAGTTAATTTTGTTAAGTGGTTAGGTGACTGAAACTAGAATCTGAAAGAATATACGTGAACAAATTTTACTCGCTTTAAAAAACAAAGTATCGTGTAGATTTTGTTCGTTATAAAACTGATTACATGCACATAACTGTGAGATCTATGAGTAATATCAAACCTTTGTTGTTCGGAGAAATAAAAATATACAATAAATGGGGCGAAAAAAAACTGAAATTCAGGTGAATTATTTTCCGTTCATGAATGCAAACATGAGCTTTTCCTGCTCTTTATGCTTTTAGCCTCGTCCTTCATGGTGTGACATGCTTCTGGATAATATAGAACTCTTGGAATGGAATACGCCTCCTCCAAATACTCCAAAATTTAGTTTTCCAGTGTTCGTTGCTAAAAGCTACATAATGTGGACATAAACACAGACTGCGATATACATAAGTATCCCGAGCAAAAAAATTCTCGCTTACCTCAAATTCAGTTCTTTATAAAATCCGACTGAAACTAGAAATCTGATGTTTGGTCTGGCGTTTATTCGCATTAGGCACGTTTTAGAATCAGAACAGAATACCATACAGCGATTTAAAAAGGCACGAGTGCAAGAAGGTAAACCCAATTCAAAGAGATTTAAGTTTGGTGGAGATGTCTTGAGATAAATTTGTGCCAAGAAAGTATGACGATATAGCCACCAGCCACGCCAACGAAACACGAGGATGAAGCAAAATGCATAACTTATATTAAGAAACCAGACACATTTTTACTGCCGTCATCACCGTTTCTTTTCTTATTGTTCCATTTATAAGTTATGAGACTAGTGTGGTTAAATCAAAGTAAAATACGCTATCATCATGAAACTGCTCTTTGCAGAATACTTGAGATAATTAATGGATAGTTAGCTATCTCTAAAATTTACGCTTAAAATCCATTCATGCATAGGAGAACTAAAATCTTTATACTTAAGTGTTAGAGTATGATGCTGCCCGTTTCACTGAAGTAATGACTTGTTCTTTCATTTTTAATAAATTTCTCCCCATCATCCAACCTGTCAAACAAAAGGGTAAGAGCTCTTGTAAAGTATACTACTGCTTTGAAGGCAAGGACGGGAAATTTATGACCGTGACCATAACACAAGGCTATACTATCGTCTAGTGTATACCGCCATCATGTCCTATGCAGAAATTCTTCTATTTTGCGACGATGAAAAGGATTCTCATGAGTGCTTTCCTTTTGATTAGGAAGATTTTATGGTAGAAAATACGAGCGTTTTCCGTAGCATGGAGAAAAGTAGAAAAGTATGAGAACACGGTCATAATCATGATAAGGATGGTAACATGAATGGTTAACAAGCTTATCCCATGTATTCAAACATCATAGTTCTGCTTCTAGTTTATGAGCAAGCAGTTAGGTATATTTGATGATATGCATACATGTACCCGAAAGTGCACTGTCCTATTTACTTTACTCTCGTATCTTTGCACGCCCACATGTAACAGAATACTACAACGAATAATACTCCTCGAAAAGTTTAATTAAAAATCCGGAAAAATATGGCTCATTTTTTCAGGGAGCTTCCTTTTAGAGAGGAAAAAGAAGCGACAAAGCTTTGTCAAGTGATACGATGATGAGTTGATAATGAAAACAATACCGTCGAGTTTGACTCATCAAAACGAGGTTGGTGATATGGAATGATTTTGCTGATTTTCATTAAGGCATTAAAATTACAGTTTTTAATTTTTCTCCATAATGTAATAGTTATATTATGCATGTGGCTGCAATTTTTTTATTATAGATAGTAAAACTGCTGGTATAATTACTATTTTAACCTATTTAAAAGTAAAAAACCCTGTCTATATATAAAATGTTAAATAAAATGTTATAATGTCATTAAAAATAGAGCGTAAATCGCTACTTTACCGAATGATTTGATTACCATAGTTGATATGTAGCTCACGTTAATTATTTGTGCACGCGTACGCTCATATCGTGTCTGCTGAGCTGAGATCCATTTTCCCTTTTTTCCAGACTTGAAAATGAAGTTCTTCGGAAATGGAAAAAAGTCACGGAGAAAGTTTTTCTGACTTTTCCCTCTAAGCGAAACACATTATATATGATTGAAGCCAGCTGATGCATTCAAAATTAGCCACAAGTAGCTTAATTAATTCCATTTTATTTATTTTCTACGTGATTTTTTTGGAAAAAGTTTCAACAGAGTATATAACACAAAGGAGAAAACTTTTTGGTTGGAAATTAGTTCCAATTTTTTGGAATGCTGATCACGCGATTTGGCAAAGTCTCTCTAGCACACGACAACAAACGAGAATTAAAGAAAAAAAACACAGTTTAGGAAAAAATGTATTGCGTATTCTTGTGGTGAGTTGACAGTACTACTTTTAAAGAAACTTTTTCCTTCTTTTTTCCCTCAGAATATCCTCCCTCATGAAAGTGGAAGTAGGAGCTTGTGAAGAAAACTATCACACTGATTAGTCATTTTTCTTGATGGTGGTTATTATTGCGAAAACTTTTAATGAGTAAATCACCTACCATTTTCGAATTTTTCTCTTGACTTTCACTTGGAGGAAATTTATTTGATAGCAAGTGCCTGTGTTATAGGTATGTACATTTCTGATAGGTATGTCGTGTTGGTGTTTAATTTAAGGTTTTAATGTGCTGCTCCTATAATTAAAGAATTATGTGAGGTCGCATGTTAACTTTTCTGAGGTTGTGTTAGGAATATCGCCATTCAGAAATCAGCGGACTATAAATACGCATAATGGAATTTATGAACTCATACATGGGTGATGAGTTGTATGTGTAGGTACTTGCACAAATGTCTTGGCAGTGTTGAATAAACTTTGTAAACGCATTAATAAAATAAGTTAAGATGTGAATCTAACGAGTACTTTAAATACAGTTCACTTGACACATTCAAGAATCAACACAAATGATTTGTTAATCCTCTGTGGATAGATATTAGAATGAAAGAAACGGCCATTGTGCTGATCTGCGAGAACATATTTTGCGATGCAATATAATATGGCAGGTATGTCAACTACCACTATGCAAATTATGATTATTCATATTTTTCTGAATTTTTCGTACCAATTAAGTTCAGCAAGCTATTTTTTGCTCTGGTTGAATTTAATAGGAAACTTTTAAGATTAATTGAATGTATGAATTTGAATGAATAACTATTGTAGAAGTTAAATCAGGTGAAATTCAGTTATTGAAATATATATTCTTGAAAGAAATTGTTAGCATTTCCTCGGAAAGCATTAATAATGTTACCGTAAAACACGAACTAAATTCAACTTTTCTGCGGCCAATTTATGGACTCTCAAATAACACCACTTTAAATCATGTATAGTACCTATACTTAAAGTGAGCACATGCATTTATCTCAACTAAATTTGCATAGGAGCATTACTTCTAACACACGAGTGTGTTAGGAAGTAATTCAAATCTATAAACTGGTCTCTCATTATCCTGATTATTACTGAAGTAGAATGAAACTCGAGATTTGAGGTTTCCAACGCGCTCATACTCATCAGACTGGTGGTATTTGGTATCAAGAAATTACATTACAGGACTGAAAGAAAGCAAAGCTACTACATGAAATATGAGTTGTCCCATTTTCATCGAGCCAACCAGCCTACTGTGTAGTAGACAGAATATGAAACGAGCAGTCCAGCTCAGTGAAAGAAATCAGAGAAAGTACCACAACGCTTGCTTACTTAAACAATCTCATCAAATCAAGTGGCATACACTGCTGCTTCTCGTTGCAGTTTTATGCTTTCACCGCCCGCATTTTTTCCCTTTTGTCATTCGGTTTCGTTTAGCAACTTGAAATAGTAACCAATGCAAGTAACTACAACCATGGCAGTCTATTGCTTGGCATGATAAGATATACATTCGTGAACAAGCATTCTGGCAGTTTTCACTTAGGTATTTTATTTGAATTATAAGGTTTTGGTGGATGCTGGTGCACTAGATGAAGATATCCATGAGTCGTAAATTTCAACGATTGCTACACCTTCCAATATGAGTACCCTCTAGGTTTAGATTAACAACGCTATAAGCTCCACTCACTCACCACAGAACCTCTATACGGATACTATAATGTAGGCATTGAATTAATGTTAATGATACTACATTTTTTAGTTTTTTAGTACTTGATATTCAAAATGGCCATGGCGGGGACAAGTAAGCAGTGAAATGTTCTTTCGACCTGTTTTATAGGTTCATTATTTACAGATGTCTCAAATGCCTATATAATTTGGAACACAATTTCACATTCATGTTCTTTGAGTTTTTGAATAATAAATATTTTGGAAATTCTTTAGTATACGGGGCCGCGACTTTGGCGCTGACCCATATGTTATTTGGAAGCTCTTGACCTGGGGATTCGAATGACACCACTCTCGGTACCCGCAAATGAGGGGTTTGACCCC
>JAQIXX010002788.1:0-22543 GCA_034700605.1 Willowsia nigromaculata | reverse complement strand
CAGCATATGAATGAGGAAAACTCGATTCCATGTGAGTTTGTCTCGTAGGAGCATTAAACAGCGTAGTTAAGTTGGATTCAGAGGAACTGAAATTCGAAAATGATCCGGTTAACTTTTCATTCATTGCTTTCATAGCAGATATTACTTCCTTGTACATGGATTCCACATCATCTAGCCTCTTTTGTAGACTAGACACTTCGTTTCTAAGCTGAATCTCATCTTCAATATTTGTTGGAACCTGTAGTCACAAGTCTGTAGCAGCAAAATAAAAACCACGATTTTCCAGTCTAAATCAATCAGTGCTTTCACTATTTCTTCCACATCCTTTTCTTTGGACGTAGTATCTTTTCGAGTGGTGGCCAATGGAAGTCACTAGGTACAATTTACACATATCCTTCATTAAAACCGCCTCAAGTTTTACGATAACTAGTTATTTAAGAACATTCAATGTTAGCAACAAGTGCAGTTTTTAATGCTCTTTCAGACGTGCTATATAGATAAATTAATGATTCTTTGTATCAGGCGAAATGCTCGATTTAATTTAAAATTTCGAAATTTTTCCCGGTTTTCTGAATTTAAAGCCTTATAGCTCTGTTCTTTAGCATGATTTCTATTAGTTCTACATTGGTTTTTAAAGCTCAAGCAATTCTGTATTATATGCGTCAAAGTTCAATGATCTTTGTAAAACACAGAGAATTTGCTGGAGAATACAAAAAAAATACTCGTTATGTTTTTTTTACAAAAACGCTCATAAAATCAAATGCGGATCGAATTTTGAAAATCGGAGAGGGAACATTTTAAAAAATTGTATTGGCTTTTTATTGAGCCCACAATCACTTCAATCGGTTTAGTTTGAGCAGTTCTATACCGGAAAGTATGAATCACTGTCAAAAGGTGATTTTGGGTTTCTCAAGAATGCTTGTCTTGTAAAAGTGACCTACTACCATTTTCGCTATAGAACTGCTCAAACTAAACCGATTGAAGTGATTGTGGGCTCAATAAAATACCAATACAATTCCTTAAAATGTTCCCTCTCCGATTTTTAAAATTCGATCAGCATTCGATTTTATGAGTGTTTTTGTAAAAAAACATGACAATTTGGGAATTTGGATGGATTTTTTTTGTATTCTCTAGCAAATTCTCTGTGTTTTTAGTGCTGTCCACACTCTTAAACCATCTCCATTTCAACCCTCAGGTTTCACTTGAATCCTTAGCACACCTAACACATGCACCCATGTTTGATTGCACCCAGTTGTTCATAAATCACTTAACCGGGTAAAAATCTAGGAAAACTCAAACAAAAAACACTTGATTTTAATTCAAGCTACTCTTGGCACTTATTAACTTGCAACTTCAGGAGCTAGTTACTAGGAATGGCTGCGGTGTCTGTCCGTCTGTCTGTCCGTCCGTCTTTCTGTCTGTCCGTGTTTCTGTCTGTCCGTCCGTCTGTCCGTCCGTCTGTCTGTCCGTCTGTCTGTCTCTCCGTCTGTCTGTCCGTCCGTCTGTCTGTCTGTCATCACTTCCTTGTTTGCACGATAACTTCCGAACGCAAGCGAATTTTTTAATTCTGTTTCTTGCAATGGCTTTGGCCAAGTTCGAAGATGGGCATCAACGGTCAAAGGTAACCGTTAAAAACCGTAATAACGGTCAATTTTTTGCACAATCAACATGGGGCATGTGTGGGCTCATTTTAGAGCATTTAAGTTTTTTCAAAATTTGTAACGGTTTGACCGTTCAAACGCTTTTAAAGATTTTCTGCGTTTTTGCTCTCCTGCCTTAACAGCTGCGAATTTTTAAATTCTGTTTTTTTGCAATGGCTTTCTTGTCATTTGGAAATAACTCACCAGGAATGTGCAAACCTGGTAACATCAGGTTTTCCTCAAAATGAGTATATTTCTATGATATCGGGCATCCTGAATTCATTGGTAATGATCGTGCGCCCGAATGCGCAAGTTTAGAGGCTACAGAGCACTCCAAAAATGCGCGAGGAGTGATCTTTTGAAACGTATGAAGTGCGTCTCCTAATGCGCACTCTTTCATCACCACAACCGCTTCTGCTCCCTATCGCTGATAAGCTGCCGCTGACAGCAGCTCCTGCTATCCAACCTACGGTTTGTGTGACTTGGCGATGATAAGGAGTGAAAACTGTTGTGATAATGAAGATGAGTGTACTAGTCATCAAACGTTTAAAAATACCATAGTGCGCCCCACTTTGCAGTGCTCTGTAGCCTATAAACGTGCGCATTCGGGCAAATGATCATTACCATTGAATTCGGCATGTCCGATTTCATAGAAATATGCTAATTTTGTAGAAAACCTCATGTTATCAGTCTTGCACATTCCTAGTCAGTTCGAAAATGGGCACCAAAGGTCAACGGCAACCGTTAAAAACCGTTATAACGGTCAATTCTTGCATAATTAACAATCATAATCGTCATAGTCATATCATTAATCAGTGGGGCATGTGTGGGCTCATTCGAAAGAATTTTCATCACTGATCATTTTCCACGCAAACTTTTTTCAAAATTTGCACCGGTTTGACGGTTATAACGGTTTTTTTTACAATTTTGGATATTCTGCCAAAACGACTGCGAATTTTTTAGTTATATTTTTTGCAATAGCTTATTCGTCGTCTTAGCTTCAACAAGTTAGAAGATAAGCACCAACGGAAACCGTTATAAACCGTTATAACGGTCAATTTTTGCATCATTGACGCACGTCATGTGGGGTATAATTCGAATGGGAATCTCAAAGGGAGTCCAAATTATGCAGTTTCATAATTGAGAAATGTTTTGCAAAATTGCAATTAGCGTTTTTATGGTTCTATTTTGCCCCACATCCATAATTTTTGTAAACTTAAAGCAAATTATACAAAAATTTGGCTTCCTAATCGTCGCAAGTTCCCTACATCCTGTTGTCAGGTTTATTTTGACCGACACCCTACAAATAATCACGTGGTAGTTTATGAATTAAAAAAATACCTGTAGGGACGCTGGGTGTAGAAAAAATTTATTTCTAGAGTAGTACCTTCCAAACATGCAAAGATATTGCTCAAATCTAGATTTTGAGTTCCCGTAATCTACCAGGCACCTTGGAAGAATGTGAATTATTTATACTAATGCACATATATAATGTACAAATAATTTTATTCCGTGTCAGGGCACACAAACAAAAAGTCCTTCTTTACTTTTTCAGTTTCTATAGTGCTCTGGTTTATTCTGCTCCGCGCCGTGCTTGAGTCGTGTCCAGCCCCCATCACGACATGCAAAGTTTAGACACCAGTATAATGATTTAGTTGCTAACTGGGAATCCATATAAAACATGTTAGTACATTTTTCTAATGAATAGGTTTCTAAACTTCCGCCAAGGTAATACTATGCAAGTCTCATTTTGCATTTTTTTGAAATTAATATATATTTTTACGCAACGTTAGTTTACTCCACACAAATTTATTATTTGAATCTATATAAAAAACCAGTAGAAGCCATGCACAATTTTATGAGCAAAAAATGTAGCAAAAATTTACTTCTGAAGTAAACAAGGTATCAGAATGAATTTTTTTGCATCTTGTATAAAATAAAAAACTGAAATTGTGGTTTGAAGGATTTTTCAATTTTTTTAAATTACCGAAAGACAAGTAAAAAACAGTTTTCATGAAAACTTGTAAAGCTATTTGGACGACGGTATCGTGGTTTGCAAATTACTTTTTAATTTCTTCCCGCTATTTTTCGAAATTTTTGAAAATCCTTCAGAACACAATCTTAGTTTTTTATACAAGATGCAGAAAGTTTTATTTTGATACACTGTTTACTTTAGAAGTAAATTGGTGCTACTCTTTTGCACATAAATTGCGTATTACTTCTACATGGTTTGTTACATGGATTCAAACCTTTTATGTGTGGTGTAAACCAATGTAGCGGAAAAATATATATTAATTTTCAAAATATCGGAGACTTGCATAATTTTACCATGTCGAAAGTTATAAACCTTTTGAAATGTCAGAAATAATTAGAAAAACTATGGGCACTAATTCCAGAATAAAAATTGAAGAAAATATAATTTTGTGACCAGATAAAATCTTGACCATGTGGAGTTTGATGCTTGAGAAAAAAATACGCACAAGATGACTATTACTGATCAACGAAATTGTCCATCTGGCAGCAGTTCTATGCTCATTGGTAGTAATGAATAATCTACCGTAGATCAATTGTTTTACAGTAGCAGTGAATATTGCACTTTTCTTTTTTTGAGATCTTCACACATACATATTACAAATATTTTCCATCTTCTAAGAACTGAATAAAGTGATGCACACTTGTTCCCTTTGTTTTGATGAGTTTTTCTACAGGTACTTCGTTTCTCACTAATAAACATTTGCGTGCAAATTTCCGGAATATAGGTTCAAAGTCGCTTAATATATGACATTGAGATGCTCCAGACTTGAAAATTCTTACAAGTGCATTACGTGTAATTGTCAGCCCGATTATCATCTTCTGAGAATGTTTAAACATTCAGTTGAAATGAAATTCGTTACAAATAATGGGGAGTAAGTTTCACAACTCTCATGTGAAAATATTTTATGGCAATAACTACGTATGTTTCTTATCAAAGTTTGGCATAGTACGAAAGGTAATTTTGGAATTTATAACAGATAACGTGATTGTAGGAATGTGTGTACATTTTGGATTGACGTATGTAATAGATATTTGTGGATAATGAGAATGCTAATATTGAGTGATTGAAACTTTGCTCCTTTAGTACATAAATAAAATCCAGGCAGTGGTGGATTTGTTTTTATTTTGGATTTGAAATGATGCCTCCACCCTTTTACATTCCATCCACCGGAAATTGAAAACGAGATCATTTCTGGTTATTGATTTTTCTATTCGGTTGATTGGGTACTTTTATGAAAAACCAGCTTTTCTGTGTCAATTCTTTCGGGGAAAGTTCGAACATCTTGGAAATCCGGAAATCTTGGATTTTTTGAAGAATGCTGCAAAATTAGATTTAAAGTAAAAAATGGACAGAGTTAGAGGAAGCACAGTTGTTTTTCAGGAAAAAGTAATACGTTAAAAGCATAAAACAAATTAACAGCCACCAGTTTACCGGTGAGTAGATTAAATTCAATGATTTTTTTTTACTATTTTGCATTCCGTTCGTGCTTTTGTCACCATAATATGCCGTTTACACATGTCACAATTTATCGGCATTATTTATTACTGTATTACATCTGAGATAATGCTCATACTGGAAGGAAACGTAAAGAACTGTAAACGGAGTTTGTTGTGACAAAAGTACACACGAGAAATAAAATGGTAACACAATCACTGAATTTAACTTACTCACCGGTACATTGGTGGCTGTTAAATTGTTTTATGCTTTAAAAGTATTACTTTTTCATGAAAAACAGTTGTGCTTCCTCTAACTGTGTCCATTTTTTACTTTGAATCTAATTTTGTCACATTGTACAAACAATTATGAAGTGCATTTCGTAGGACTTATTTTTTTTCGTGGGTTTACTTCGTAGAAAAAAGAAACTTTTTACTTTATATTCAACATGTAAATGTCTAGGAGGTTATTTTCTTTGAAATTCCATTTGATTTACTTATGGTAGATCTATACATCCCTGTAAAGTTGTTTCTAAAATTTTGATTTGAATTTCGACGATTTTCCTACATGAGATGATTTTACCCAGCTGCAGTTAAGGACAGGCATGGCACGTGGGTTTTTTTCTGGGTGGGTAAAAATGTATTTACCCGGGTTTTAATGGACCCACATACGGTCGGTTTTGTATGGGAAGGTTATTAAAAGCACAAGTATATACATTCAAATTAGGCCATAGACAACTCGCCAAAACACTCCTGTATAAATATACATGTATTGAGTTAATAAACCCATAATCATCCAATAAAATCCGTATAACGCATGGCCACTTTTTTGTTTAAACCCTGCCTTGCCATATCGCACTACGTTATATACGTACATTGCGTTCGTAATGTTATTACTACTTCAGATTAAGTTTGTATGCATAATATACCTTGTTCAAAATTTAGTAAAAGCGCAGTGGAAAGTTGCTCTGCGTATGTGGTTTTCGGGTCGTTGAGAGTACATGTTAAATACTGGCTTTTGAAGAATGAAGGGTACGCGCCTCCAGGATTCTTTTCCAACAGATATTCCTTGTACTGCTCCCACAAAAACGGCAAAAGATTAGGAAATCGTATTGTCCAATAAGCCATGAATTTCTCATCACAAAGTTCCACTCCTTTTGAATTTGTCTTGTCCCATCCCAAAATCTTTAAATTGTCAGCAAGCAAGGCACCATGGGAGCGTTTGTTCCTTATAACACCCAGCAAACTTGTGACAGAATTTACATAAACTACAACTGGCTTCTTCCTTGGGCAGCCGTCATCATTTATAAAAGTAGTGATGATTTTAAAATGATTTTTTTCCGTACTACTTTCTTCATTTTCATCGATAACGTCCTTCCAATCGTTTCCAGCCGACAGTATTTGATGTCGTTTGGCAATATTGTCAACGTTTCTTTTAAATATGGCTTTACTAGCGCCTTCCTTAGTAGCATCATGACAGGCTATCAGGAAGTCGCATGCTTTATTAAATTTTAAAAGTATGGGGGACGAAAAGAGCACTTCAAGGGGAATAACGGCTTTTGCGGCCTGAGATGCTGTCGCCGCCCCTGTGAACAAACACAAGTAATTAGTTGGTTTTTATACAATCTTAGGTTTGTACAAATACGTGTAATTGAAAATTTTTCGTATTCCTTGAAACCCAATTACCTTGCTGGAAATCATCTCCGGATATCGTGGGTTTAGTTTGCCCTTGTGACGCCATGTTTTCATCAGAGTCTCAGATATCTTCAATCCTGAAATTTGAGAAAGGGAAAGACACACATTAATGTCCAATAAACCAACCGCCTGTTATTTAAAAAAAATAACAATGGGAAACATTTTGGCTTTTTCACTCTAAATAAGAATTTGATTCATCTAAGTGACAACTTCATATCTTGACCTTGAAATTTTATTTAAGCTCGATTACATAAATGTATTTCTATATAATGCTTTTACTATTTATTTCACAATTCAACTTTCTCAGGTTTTCATGATACTTTGAAAACTGGGTATCGAAAACTAGCACAGTAAAGTCCCGTTTTAATCAAGGAAATCCCATGTTAATACCCAGATACAATTTCCGGATAAAGGATGTAAAAAACTCCTGTCATGAGTAAAATTCGTGGAAATAATGAACATATTCCACAGCCAACTATCTATCAAAATACATAACATAGTGTCATAGTGTTATCACTACTTCCCAACTGCATTTGGCATTTGAAATGTTAGTCACATAAATGAATATGAATGGGAAAGTATGAAAAAGATTGACGACTAAATTGTAACATTTACTTTGTAGACACACAGTAAGTTTAGTGATAACTAGGTCTCCCCTTTTTGTTCAATGACATCTAAACAATTATGTCTCCACAGGTGTTATGTTGGTGTTACCATATATTTTTTCCATTCCGAATTTTCATAATTTCTATTTATTCCAAACCGGAACTTTGAAGAAGGTTGAACCTACTAATCCGTAATTACTATTTAGCTGTAACTTACCCATAATATTTTGCTCAAATCACTAATCGTAAGTACAAGTACACAATATAGCCACACTTTTTTGTTTTTTAAGATGAACAATGAGCAGAAAATAACACATTTTATAACTCATGATGATAAGTTAATATAATTTTATATAAATTGAAGGATCATGAATTTTGTGTTTCCCTTTTCTAAATTGTAGAACGAACAGCAATCAAATTTTGAAAATGGCTTGATGATGTACTAAGCAATGTACCTATACATTTTAATGCCGTTATTTGTCAAACAGAGACGAGACCAGAAATGATCAAAATGCGCCCGGCCTGGTCCAACCCGAGGGGTACGGCCTTTTTACATATTGAAACCTTCATGGAAGGCCTTTTGTATTTACGCTTCAGGTATTAATTTTATATTTTCTTTGAGCAATAGCCTGCATTTTTAATGGAAATGAAACACCAATTTTTTCTAGGAAAGGTTTTTTTCAAAATAGTTAAACCTTTCCACACCTGTCTTTCACAAAAATATCATCCAACTTTCGTTGATGCACAATTATTCAATCTACTAGATTGTCAAAAAAATTTATCTGGCATTCATAAACACGAAAAGTTTTATATCAGTTTTTATTACTGGCCCTTAAAGTTTAACAAAAAGATCAAACTGAGTTTTTAAATCTCGCGCCCACTGAAAACCCCAGCTCCCATTGGTTCTTGGCTCATGGCAGCCAATCAGATCTCAGCATTTGGATTTAAAAATTAAACTTGAACTTTTTTTAATCTTTAAGAGACTGTACTAATCAATTTTTATAGCAAAACGAAAATATGAATTCCTTGAAAAAAAACAAATACTGATAAGGAGCCCTTTTATGTACTTCTTAAAGCAAGCCCTTAAAATTTGTGTTGGTACTAAGCGTTGGAATTATGCCTTATATTTCAGCAATTGATTTTTTTTCAGCAAAAATATCATATATTTATAAATAATTTTTGTGAACAGCTCTGGGATGAAGCACTTCATCTTTTTCCTTTAAGTGAATATCACTAAGGTAGTAAAATGGTTCACTCTTGAAATTTTCATTTCAAAAGTTACTTTATGCTGAGACCATTCCATCCGTTTACTTCTATGATTGTAATATGCTTTAAAATACAACTTTGTCTTTGTATCTAAAAAAGACTGCCTTGAAACATTATATATGTACAAGAATCAAAGAGTTAAAGCTTGAAATCAAAAATATATGTATGGTTTTTTGCCTATTACATTTACTACTCATAATATGAATCATCTTTGTATACGCCTTTTTGCGCTTATAAAATTTGAATTTGAAATGAGTCTTAAATATGAAACAATAACTATGATATCGGGAAAGCGCTTATGATAAGAATTTTGATTCTTAAGGTTTCACCTGATCTTGGCTGATTTTGTTCTGGTGGTGAGAAGTAGTGCACACTTTAATATCCTCAGAAAACGAGAAAAGCAAAAATAACCTCTTGAGCTTCTTCCAAAATTTCGGGTGCTTTGTAATTCCACTACTAACGTTTGTTTATAAAGCCTAACTTTTAGCAAACGGGCTTATCGCATCTTGCAAGTACCAGAGTATGGTATCAAGTGAAATTTTCTTTAGTTCATTTGTCTCATTATATGGAAATAGAAATTTACAAGTTGTCTAAAATGAGTAGTATTTATAAAGTTGTAACATGGCAATGCATTTTATGTGTGGCAGTTTCAAGTTTTATTTTTAATTTTTCGAGTTTTATAAAAGTGTATTCGCATAGACTCAAACATCAATTAGACAAAGCAAACATAAATCTCCTAATTATTTGCCATTGGTTTTTGTACAGTACATTTTGTAAATTGTACCTTCACTCTCGTGTACAAAATATAACATGACAAAATCAGTTTCTATATTCTCTGATGAGCAAATTATAAGACAATGAACTTGATCCGCATTAGTTCTGCTATTCTTTAACATTACAAGGCAAGGCATGGAGGGAGATAAATATATCCCAAAAACAACGTGTTTGTGTTTAGGACCACCAACTCACATGGCATTCATGAATGAAAGAAACCTTTCTGATAGTAGAAGTGTCAGCTCAATAATTAAGTAAAAGGGATCATTTCAGATTCAGGAAAAAGGCTGTGTGCCTGATGTTCTTGAGTGATAAGGGAAAGTGTAAACCTTTTTTCTCAGACCACTGCTCTGTAAACAGTTCTCTTTCTTCAACTCAAGTGACTACGAGAAACCAAGAATAGCCTTTTTTCATAATTTAAGGATCAGAAAAACAAAAAAAATTAGTGAAAATAGTCCCTTTGCACTTTCATGCGTGGAATAGTTCACGAAAATAACATGACAATAAGGACATTTGGAATTGAAGAATTCACTGAACGGTCAGAAGATAACGATTTCTGATACGAAATGAATAAACAAACCTTTATTACATTCTTCTATGTAACGAGCAAGTGCATATTTATCGCGTAGGAGGTATTCTAATCAGTAATGTAATTTACACTCTCAAGTGGTACAAATGTAAGATGAAACCTGTAAACTTTAGGCAACAATTGTTTTGACTTGCAGCTAGTGCACAAATCCATAATATATTTTCATGATAAAATTGCTGGAAAAACTGACCTAAAGAAGGGAAAAGGGAGAAGTTCATGGGGAAGAAGATGCATGGAGATAAATAAAATGACATGTTTCTCTCACTATCAACAAAAACTTCACTGAGAGATGACGGTATCATGAAGCTCAGATAGTGATATGATTTCATAAACCTTTTCTTGTCAAAACACGTTCTTACATGTTTTTTCTGATAAGGGAATTATGAAGAATTCCTTGGAAATGAACATTTAGTTTGACATGGAATACGTATCATTACTATACGAATGTTATTCTCTTTTGCAATGTATTTTTTTGTTTTTTTTAGTTTTTTGTGATCCATGTTCTGATAATAACGTATAATTTTACAAGCTTTATAACAAGTATTTCCAATGTCCACCTGCTATATAAAAAACATGAAAATTACCCCTCATTATAATATGCACAACGTAAACAGAAACATCAGTAATGTGAGGGTTCCTATATTTCTGTTAGTAATTGCTTAAGATTGACAAATGATTACTTCCAAGATCAATTACAAATTGCTCATTTACCAAACAATTTGTTGCAAATTGTAAAGTCGCAAAAAATGCAGAAATTCAACACGTAGGAGAACTTATAAATCATTGCACCAAGACTAAAATTTTATTGCAAACAATTCCACAAGCTACACTTTTGTGTGCTTCCTATTTATTTGTACACGCCAAGAAAACTATTCATGCAAATGGAGCAATATATACCCAGAAAGATTGAATTACGATTATTTAAGTTTTTCTTTGTTGATTACATGCAATCTATTTTAAGACCAAGTGATGAAATTGCAGTTTTTTATGCCAAAATTAAAATTACCCTAATTTTTAGACGCATGATAAACTAAATCCCTTGAATGTAGTCTGGTCAAAGACCCATGTTAAGCGATTTAAAGAATAAAAGAATATTTACATTTGTACACTTACCAGATGTCAGAAGCAATTATTTAACTTTGTTGGATCCTTCTGGCTGCGCTTCTCATAGGCGTTTTTTGAGCATGAAGCACAATTTTACTGTTTACTTCTTGTTGAAACAGATTCAGAAACGAAATCAAAATGTTTTTGTCAATCTGCCTGCATGGATATTAATTATCCAATGTTTTCTCCCTCGCCGGTTGTCTGAAATGAGAGTAAAAAACACATAATTTGTATTGTACATTTTTAAACAAAATGCTTGCATGTATTCATGCAATGGATTGTATTTGCAATGAAAATGAATGTTATGCATGAACGCTTTCTATCTAATGGGAAGTTTACTTAGGTATATTTACTCTCCCTCCTTACTCAGGGTAGAAATCGTCATGAAAGAATGTACTGATAAAAAGACAGAGAAATGTGTCCCAAGAAAGTCAAACAATGTAAATAAATGGAGACATCTTTTCCGAGCAAACATGCACTGTTTACATATTTTATAACAGATAAATGTGGATTCATTTTCATCCCGTTACTATTTAGGACTACCTTGAACAAATATGGATTTGATGAACTCGGAAAACTGAATCGAGGATTTTGAATCAAAATGGAACATTTAAAACCATTTCAGAGATCCTATGGAGTGACAAAAGCTATTACAAACCTTCTACATATATCGCCTCCTATTTGATTTAAAGGAATTTATTCATTTAAAAGATATGTTTGAAATACTTTTATAGATTAACTGACCAGTAGGCAGGTATTATTTTTGGGGGAAATGCATGTGATGTGCTCCTTTTGTTTTTTTTTCTCTCTCTAAATGTAGCAAGAACATCATGTTTAGCTAATCGTGAATAAATCTTCATTTGTAGGAAACACTTGTAGGGTTGGTGTGAACCTTTTCAGTGTCGGGGCATTTGGAGAATCGTTTTTACATAACTTGCCATTTTGTTGTTTAGTGAATGCAATGCTAGTTTGTTTTTATGCCAAAATAATAGAATATTTTGCTTATTAAATTTTGGTTGCGTTATCTCAAATGCAATTTTGAAGCATAAACATAATATACTACATACAGTTACTGAATGCATATACCTAACTTTATCTTCTCTGTTTCCAGAAAAACGCGTGCCCAACATTTTTCTACAGTAAACCACAGCAGAGAGTATTTTCATGCCATTTTCATGGGGTTATTTGATAAAATTTCCTAACTGCCACATCAACTTAGTCCGCATGTTTCTCTGTGAGAAAGCACAACAGTGATAATGATTTTTACGCGTAGCAATGTGTGAAGAAAGCTAGTCTGTCTGTCTATATTAAATATTCAATTAACCCTATACTGAAGCAAACACATTGAAAAATAGGCTTCACGCTTTATGAAAGAACGACATCTAAGAATGTTGCTTCGGCTATTAGGAAAATTTACTTCACAATCAGCTTTAGTGGCTTGACTTGGCTAAACGATCAGTGATTACATGGCGTAGGAAAAGGAATCGAGATTATTATAATAGAGTTATTGTTGTGCTGTAATGTTATCTTGCCATATATCTGTTTTCATTTTAATTAGCTACGGTTACTTGGAGGACTGTTTTCTATATTGTGATGAATTTGGCAGATTTTTTAGCTATAAGAATAAATTCATATAATCTTTAATTTACTCAATTCTGACATGTATTGATAGGTAGATATGCTTAGTCTAATGTTCCCCAAAACTAATCCAGCAACTATTGCCTCATCCATCTACTTTACTGGTATGAAAATTGAGTAACCAGCAATCGTACCGGCGTTTCATTCATGTCTAAATTACAATTTTATTGACAACACCATGTTATCGCCTGTACTAACAAATTCTCCAATCCTTATTTTTTACACAACAAAACTGACGCTGATCATGTAAATATTCTAATTATTAGGAAACATTTAATACTAGAAAAAACTTCCGCCTTCAATGCATAATTTTAAAAAGAAAATTTAAAACTTTCTAAAAGTAACAAAAGTATCCCCGGTGATCAAACATTATTTAGTGAGATACAGTCTTTTCTACGATTTTAATTTTTGACACAAACACCAATTCAAAGTAACTATTCAAAATTTACACAAAAATTTTCAATCGTAAATTCATATACCTATGCTCTATATATGCCTATAAGGAAGTGCAACTAATTTTGTGAGATAAATTTTTTTGTGACGCCTAATCAAACTACTTCACTGGTCTTCAGTGTCTTCAAAGATATAAATTAACTTTACACATACGACTTCTGAAAAGTTTGATGCCCATTTTGATGAATGAATGATGATGATGATGAGTTATATTTTTCATTAAAATCAATATATTTTCGTTACCTTATTTAACTCCGTAGCAATTGCAATGATTCTGCATTTGTGTAATAGAGTCATCAACAGGAATGTCGAAGTAATACACTTCACTAAATGATAATTATTGCAATAAAAATGCAAAACTACGCGAGGACAATAAAAACTTTAAACGTTCCGCATAAAATTTCTGCTATTAGCTTTCAAGGTGGAAAGGGATGACAGTTAGTTGTCCTCCACTCAAGTCAGAGACTGAAATGGAACTGACTGGCTCATTTGAAACAGTCCTTGGATGACTGCAATGATAGCGTCTCGAATTGCCTAGTGAGTGGAAAGGGCACACAAGTCGTCTCTGGTACTATGTATGCACTGTAAGCAATTTCAACAAGTCAAAATGATGATTCCTAGTTATGGTAGTACTGCAGCAGAAATTTTTGTCTATCCTTACCTTGCCTTACTACTGCGTTTTTTTGGGGGTGATGAAGATAACGTTTGGGTAATGTGATAATCAGAGAAAGAGAATTTAGGATTTGTCCTATTCTTAAATACTTCATCTATCACAAAATTGTTTGACACGTGAAGGAATCATGTAGAAAGAAATCGTTTCATGCTTACCTTACATGTTTGTCATAGTTTGTCCTATTTTGAACATTTTTGTCCTATGTTGTCGAATATGCATTTAAAAAAAGATTTTTGCACATTTAGTCCTATTTTAGAATTGTTGCTTACGTTTTAGGAAATTTTTGTCCTATTTTAAATGTTTTGGGACTAAAAATACCTGTAGGACACAATTTACCATAAAGTTTCATTAGTACTTTTGATACCTACACAAATTCATGTATACATACGATTTATATGTATTAAATGGTAGCGTGCCATCGTATGTGCGAATAAATATGCTTTAAAAGTGAAAATTCTATAGAAATTGGACAAGTCTGTTCTATTTTGCTGATTTTTCGTGCATATTTACGCCATTTTCCTGGATAGTTGCTCTTTCTCTGGTGAAAATCATACTCCTACTTCCTGAAGTTAATCCTTTTTTTAGAATGCTATGTTTGCCAATTCAATAGTAACAACGATTATTTCGTGGGTTTTATAATTATATATTTTATCCTAGAACAGCAAACATTTTATCCTAGAGCTTATGGTAATTAATAGTTTTCTCAGGTAGCTCCATTCTCAGGTCAGTCAGTAGTGCCTACCTTTTCTTAATGAAGTCAATACGTTGTATTTTCGAGATAATCTTAATATCTAATCTGAATAATATGGTATGGACAAATTATTGGAAATTATCTTGTTCAAATTTATATGAGATTTTGAAAGCTTCTCCAAATGTGTCGCTTCTTGCCTTTGTGTATTTTAGCTGTATGAAAAATACTGAGGTGTTCAAAAATAATTATCAAAATATTAAAAAAACTATCAGAAAAGAAAAAAATTTGTAAAATATTATTAGTAATGCCGAGTTTTATAAAAGCTGTATTTGCATAGAGTCAAATATCAATTAGAGAAAGCAAACGTAAATCTCCAAATAATGGTTGGTTTTTATGATTATTTTCAATCTATTATACAAACTATGACATGACAAATTAATTTCTTCAGTCTCAAATAACCAAATTCAAGCAATTCAGAGAAAACAAAGACAATGAACTTGATCCACAATATTCTTACCAATATTTAGACATGGAGGGAGAAAAATATATTCTAAAATTAACGTGTTTGTGTTTTGGACAACAAATGAATGTATGGTATTTATGAATGACACAAACTTTTAGTGTCAGCTTAATTTAGTAAAATGGGTCAGTTCCGATTCAAGAAAAAAGGTTGTACGCCTGATGTGCTTGAGTGATAAGATAAAGCGGAAACCTTTTCTCCTCGGACGACTGATCTGTAAAAAGTACTGTGCTCAAGTCCGGCGAGAGACAGAAGTCAAGCTGCCTTTTTCATAATTTCGCGACCAGAATGACCTACAAAATAATTAATGAAAACAGTCCCTTTGTACTCTTATGTGTGAAAAAGTTCACGACACTATCCTGACATTCAGGATATTTAGAATTGAAGAATTCATTGAACAGTCCAAAGATTTTTTGATGCGAAATGAATGGTACGTAAACCTTTATTTCCTTGATCTACGTAAGGAGCAGGAGCATTTTTATCGAGTAAAAAGTATTCTAATCAGTAATGCACTTTACATTCTCAAGTGGTAAAAATGTGAGACAAAGCCAAAAAAATCTTAGGCTATGAAAGTTTAGTTCCAGCTAGTGCACAAATTCAAAATATATTTTCGTGATAAAATTGCTGCAGCCAAAGAAGGGAAAAGGGGGAAGTTCATTTGGAAGAAGAAGCACGGAGGTAAATAAAATAAAGTGTTTCTCTCACGGTCAGCAAAAACGTCAATGAGAGGTGACGGCTTATTCAAGCACAGATATGATTTCATTAATATTTGTCTTGTCAGAACACGTTCTGACATGTTTTTCTGATAAGCCAATTATGAAGAAGCTTGTATGGTTGTCCTAGGAAATGAACATTTATTTTGACATGGATTACGTATCATTACGATACTTATGTAAACGCATTTTAACTTATTATTATTCATATTTGGATAATAATTTGTAAAATTCTTCTGCATTTGTATCACAAATGAAAAAGATGCACGATTGTTCCCATTCAACTCACTTATTATGATATTAATAGACACTGTTTTTATTGGCTATTAGCTGATACTAGCTGGACTCTAGAAAAAAACGTACTAAAAAATTTGTAGTTGTGCTCATGTTGAAACGGATTCAGAAACGAAATGAAAATGGGTTATCAATATGCCTACATACATAATCATTACGTTATGTTTTCTTCCTCGTCGGTTGTCTAAAATGTGAGTAGAAAAAACACATACAGTGACAAATATTTTGCATTATAAATTTAAAAAACATAATGCTTGTATGCATTCATGGAATGGAAGTGCATGGATGTATCGTAAACGACCTGTCTATCTAATAGGATGTTTCCTGATGTATATAAGCTCTCTTTCTTACCCAGGGTAGGAATCGTCATGAAAGAATGGACTGATAAAATGGCAGAGAACTGTGGCCCAAGAACGTCAAACAATGTAAAAATGAAGCTTTTCCCACGAATAAGCATGCATTGTTTACATATTTTATAACAGTTAAATTTGGATATCTTTTCATCCCTTTACTTATCAAGAAATCCTTTAAAAATTATAATTTTATAAATTCTGAAAAATCGTGGGGAATCGAGAACCTATCTAGCAGATGTTTAGAAACTGGCAAGTGAGCTTCGCATTGGATGTGCGTTCTCGATTTTAAATGGGGACCTCGGAATGCTTTAGTAGCTCTAAATACTAAATTACAAATTTTGAGGCAAATGAGGATATTTAAAACCATTTCGGAGATTTCATGCAGGTACACGCTATTCACACAGGATACAATGCTATCTCAATCTGCCCAAAAATTAGTGGTGAAGCTTCGTTTTTGTACTACATGATTTTGACTTTCTGGGGAAATGAAGAATTAAAACGTTTTATTTAAATGGCAGTAAAAATTGGAATAAATCTAAAATTCTTGTTTTTCATATCGCCGGTTTTTAGTCGCAAATCATGATGGCTAATATAACTTTCTTTGGTTAGCTAGAATACTTGAAATAGCAGCTACACTATAATCATGAGAAATTGTGACCAATTATTTGCAGAAGCTAGGTGGTCTATATTTTCTTTGTATTCATATCACCGTTCTCAGGTTCTCCGTGTTTATTCAAAGATTTAGCTAAGATCCGCTTTCTCAAATATAAAAGCACAACTATTATCCTTCGCTTTGTCTTCAAAAATTGCAGCACCGATTGACTAAAAAATGATGAGTTAAAGCAAATTATTTCATTCGAATTATGATTGAAATATTTCTTCAGATGGACACTGGTAGGTTATTCTTATTCCATGCAAGTTTATTCAGTATTAAAAATGTATGTATATGTAATTCATTATACGAAGATTAATTATTACGTTATATAAAAGAAAATTTTGCCAGGGTTTCATATAAAGTTAATGTCAGCAATATCAAGCCCTGTTGTTTTACACACTCATGTTGGAATTCCAAATGACATGTTATTACTTAATTCCATTATTTCTGAGAATGTGTTTTTTACGAATGATTCATAATAGATACTAATTGTCGCTTCAAAGAAGATCTAGTGTAAAAGTTATCACAATCACAAACTGGAAACATTTTTTTAAATCCAAATAACTGAGGTTAAAGTTTACGACATTATATTATAATACAACTTAAGCTGAAGACTATTATTTGGGAGAATAAAAATTGAAATTGGTCAATTTATGTTCAGATGAATATGTGTTAAGTAAAGGATCAGACATGCAAGAGTTTGACAACAGCAAACAGTGAAAAGATAATTGAGTTTTGAGATGAGGTAAGGCCCTTTCCTGATTTGAAGAACTCGCTGCTTAAATAATTTTAATTCTCATGCAACCAAAACGACGCATTAAAATTGCCATTCGACTTTTGCTAATCATATTTCTCATACTTTTCCAGGTGGACTTGGGATATAGAAAATTGTCACTCTAATAATCTTTTAGATGATTGGTTTATTGGTTGATCTCTACGTGGTAGCTAGCTAAAAAATTCCCAAGAAATGAAATGAGATGTAAAATGCCAGAATTTTTTTCCTTGAACCGGACAAGTACAAAAGGGAAAGAAAACTGATTTAATTTACGCCCAGTAGCGATATTGTGTGTCTAGTCTGAGCAAACAAGTTGATTGACAGGAAAAGAATTTTCCGGAAAACACTTTCGCTATTGTTCACCTTTTCAGTAATTTTGTTGAGTGTACAACAGCTATATTCAACAGTTATTTTTTAAAAATTAGTTTATTACCATTTTAATTGCGTATCAAATTTATGAAATATCTTTCAATCTAGTGTGAACTCTGACATATTCCTAATTGTGATGTATACATGCATATTTTGAATGAGAATGAAACAGACTCTGGTTAACGAGCTGAAAGCTTTAACTAAGCTCTGCACCATAAAGCCATTTTCTCGTGTCAATCTAAACACTTAAGCAATAAAACAATTGAATTCATGGAGGGACTAACGCTTGAAATTTCATGAAATAAAGTTGGAATTCCAAATTTTGAATCAAAGTTCTAAACCTAAGCGTTAATTTTGTAGATTGTGCAAGTATACGAAATCCAAATTTTAGAAATAAAATGCATAAGATGTGGTTCCTTTTTTCATTCAAGCTGTAAGTTTAGCATGAACAATATATCGCTAAATGCTGACCAGACTATCATATGTGGCATAACTGGCATGTACTTTAAACCATGTGTGTTTCACCGCCCTAAGGTATTCCAATTACAAATTTTGGAAGAATAGATGCTTGTGCCCTGATTTCTATTTGGTTTCACTATTCAATGCAGCAAAAACAACACAAATTGCAAATCAACCTAGCATGTATGGTAAGAGATATCATAGTTTGGCATAAAATAAAATAAGTGCGAATTCGGGATTCTAAATTTTGGAACTAATAGCAAACCTAAGCATGTATATTACGTTAATAAATGAAATCAAGCTTTTGGAGAGGAAGCTTGTGATCTTCTCTTTTAATATCTTTCACGCTTCAAAGTTTCTAGTAACCACACGACAAAGGCTAATTGCAAACCGACCTAACATGTTTGTAATAGTGGGAGTAAAGATGCATTATTTTCTTACAGATAATTTTATCAACCTATGTTTCGTAACATATCATATCAAGTCCAATGAGTGGTCATTATTTATCTGTTATGAGAGTACAGTGAAGTGTTTCGTTTTAGAAATTTAATTTGCACTCGTTCAAAAGAATAATCAATTCACTAAGCTTTTAAAACGCCCCTTGCTAATATTCATGGCTTCACGTGCATCATTCTGTTTAATCAAATATAAAATAAAACAAGCACAGTTCTTGTAATTCTTAAATCGCAAGTTAATTAGCTATTCAATGTAGGCTTAAAATAGCATACTCAATTTGAAAAAAAGAATTGAGAATGTATTCTACGGTGCTAAGTTGCGTCTGAATATAATAGATATAATGAAAAGATGATAAGCTTGTTTTTTTAATATTTAAATATTTTTGGACATGGACAAATGTTACGAGCCCACGTAAACGCTGTTTAAGAATGCTGTGGACGATACCGAATACTGCATGATTAAGGACTAAACTGCAGCACGCTGACTTTTGTTTTCCTCAGAAAACGATATTCTTTCATAACTCGTGAAGCCCGAGCTCCTGTGTTATAGTTCATGAAGCTAAGAATTACAACGGATTTGGGATGTTGTGCTAAGAGAACGGCTTTTGGACAGACAGAACCAAAATGTATGAATGAATCGTATATCCATGCGACCTTCGACAAGTCTTGATGCCACGACGTCTTGGCTTCATTTTCGCCCTCTTCTATAGTGAAAATGTTGGTATTACAGCCTCATGGGGTTATTTGAAAAAGTTTCGCCTTACAATATCAACCTAACTCAACCGCGTAATCCTCTGAGAGAAAAACCTGAAGTAAAGCATAGATTTCTAGTGTGGAAATGTGTAAAGCAAGCTTATCTGTCTGTATCAAATATCCAATTGGATTTATGCTGAAGGAAACATCAAAATACAGAGGCTTTTGAGCTTTACCCTTTATGAAGGTTGGCTGCTTTCTGAGCACGTTGGTACATGCTGCACAGTGAAATTGGCTACTTTGTTTTCGTGCTCTCATGTTATATTGTTACAGTTATGTGCATATAGTTAGCCGCAGTTATTCTGACGATTAATCCAATTTTAAAATGTGTTTCATGTGGATGATATTTCCATAATGTTTTGTCAGGTTAACTTGACAACATTGAAAACACATAAAAGTACACATTATTGTGGATTATTTTTCTTCATTCTTTCACATGAAATTTGCAAAATATCGATTAAAACTTCTTCGGAGTTTCAAGGTCTCCATGGTGTTGAAAATTGCATATTTAAAAAAAATTATATATCTTTCAAATATATATTGAAGTTTTCTATTGCAAATTTAGCAAATTATTGGATCTATGGGAATATAGCATTAATTTCGTTCTTCCAACAGAAAGTTACGACTAATTAATTAGTGTAGTCAATCGTCTTGACGATTTTTACGTAACAGAGAATATACAAGCTTGTCTACTCAAATGCGCTTCCTACTAGACCAAGGAGACTTATTATTGACCAATTATTTAAAACTAAATGCATAAAATTGTGAGTTGATGTATTATAGTTACCCAACTTCACAAATGATAACAATGTACGTGAAAAATCCAGGGCAAAGTCGACAGTATAGCAAAAATCCAAAGTTAAATTAAATTGTGTGTTTATTTTAACAAGCTTTAATTTCCCTCAACAGTTAGTTTAGATAGTAGGTCAGTCATTTCATTACGTTTTATACAATCAATTTAATCACATCCAAATTACAAATTACACCAAGCAAAATACAGATTACAATTTACATTTTACATTTCCCCCGAGTTCTACAAAATATCGATAAAAACGTGAGTTCATTCATCATTTTCTTCTTTGGATTTTCACAGATCATTAGTTACATTTTACATTTACAAATTACAGATTTTGCATAGTTACCTATTCCTCAAATTCTTCCTTAAATCTAAAAGTTCATTTTATAATTTAATTATTAATCTCATTTCATACATTTCATTAAAAAATTGGCTTCCCAACTCTCCACATTCCAACTCAACATTTTATCAAACCATTCTTTTATCAAATCATGCTCATACACAAAACTTAATTAGGTACTTAACTAATTTAACTATTTTAACGAGAGTAGTGTAAACAATATTTAATGCATTGCTTATATTACATTTATTTCCTGGCGGCTAGTAACTTATCACCTATCATAGGAAAAATGCTCAGTGAATTTCAAATTATTATTTTTGCTTCTGTATTATGCTTTACGATATTACAATATTTAATTTTAAGGATAGACCAATTATTCAGTGTAGTCCATCGTCTTGATGAATTCAACGGCGGAACAGAACTGAGTCCACCAGTAGCCCTCCTCTCCAGTGATCCTCTGGCCGCAGTAGCTGTTCACGTACTGGATGGTGGAAAGCAGCGCTGGGGGATTCGACTGGAAATCAAAAGAACAAATTATATTTTTTTACTATCTAATGAACTTAGATTCATTGAAAGTAATTAACTAATTAAAGTAATCAATGGCTAACCTTAATCAAGACAAAAACGAGCACCGGTACGAAATCGTCTGCAGCCACCACCTTTTCCGAACTCGAGCTGAGCAAATTGACAATCACGGAGCACGCCCTGATAACACACTTGAGCTTATCTGATGGCGTCTTGTAGGCTGATAACATCTTCAGTTCTCGCTGTACCGGAGGCCAGGGACACTCGCCCAGTCTGCCTTTCGGGATTCTCAGGTCACGGTGACTTGGAGTCATGATGGCTTCCAATGGGAATGTGTCCTTGCAAAACCCTACAGTAAAAAACCATTAAACATTTAATTAAGAGTCAACATTATAATGCAAACTTTGATCGAAAATTTCTCGGAACCTATTGAGCGTTGAGTTCTGAAATTTTGCATGTTTTTTACTATGGTAGAGACAAGTACATACTATGCAAATTTTCAAGCAAATTCCTTTGTCAGGAGAAACCCTCCTAAACTTGTTAGTTTCATTTTATTAAACATATTCATTCACCCTTACACTTTCATTGCTTTAGTTAATCTTAAATAATCCATTATCTTACATTAATTATAATGAGAAGATGTCTTGTGAATCCTGTGCACTTACTGAATCCTCTTCTTAGTACGGTCTACTTTATACTTTCTGGTAGTTTTCTTGCATAAACGTTTTCTAATGTAGCTGGTAACTTTAAAAGCAATTTTTTTCAATTTACAAAACAGAAATTTAAGACATCGGAAACACACATGCCTTATTTCAACTAGAAATACAAGACACGTCATAAGTAATCCAAACAATAACAGAGTGAATATCAACTGCACGTTTCCCCCCATCGTCGGCTTTTTCATTTTTAACTGATGCCTACTTGAAATCCTCAACCTTTC
>JAQIXX010002787.1:0-22543 GCA_034700605.1 Willowsia nigromaculata | reverse complement strand
TGAATTCTGTTTTTTACAATGGGTTGCTGGTCATCTGATCTACGAGAGGTTTGGATATGAGCACCAACTGCCAACAGCAACCGTTAGAAAGCGTTATAACGGTCAATTTATACACTATCAACATTGGGCATGTGTGGTATCATTCGAACGAGGCTTTCAACATAAAATCAAATTTTGTGTTTTCCAAACTTCAAATTGTAGCAGGAAATAAGGATAAGCGCATTTATAGTCTAATTTCGCCCCGTTTTGTTTATTTTTGCCACAATTATAGCAGTTTCTGTAATAAGTTTGTCAAATTTCGTCGCAAGGTCTCTATATCCTGTTGTCAGGTTTATCATGATATCATAAGATTCATAACACTTGCTAAAATTGAAGCTGACAATTGAATGCTAGGAAGGAGTGTACAAGCTAAGATGAACCAGAACCGCCATAAAGAAAGCTGTGAAGTGATTATTGCTTATGTCACTTCTCATTTCTTTGTTATACTCGCAATATAATGCAGCAATTCCTATTAATTCATTTGTATGATTATTATAAACCAATAATAACATGTTTCACTCGAAACATTTGCATTTCTCTAATTCATTGACAACCCCATTGGCTCCATTAAACCAAATACTCTATTTCTAACAATATTGGCATCACCATCTACAACACTCGGCAATTCAACAATTTCACTGACACGCCACCGGAGCCAGAGAGGGAAGAGGACAAGAAAAAAAATAAGTGCATAGAATGAACTGAAGATGCGAGTTAACACGCACAAGGAGAAATAAAACCAATAATTTGACTTTTTTAAATGCACATTAATTTTTTACCAGCATCTTGTTGTGTGAACAAGTTAGATCAGTGGTTTGCAGCTGGCGATACCGACATCCTAGCAGTTGTAGGATCCTTCATTCTTGAAAAGCTGGCGATAGACGATAGAGGAAAAAAAGGTGCAGTGTTATCATTTCATTTTGCAAGGAGGGGTAATTGGTATTCAATACATTATTATTGATGGTGGTAACAACGCGATGAGTTATTTCGGTGGCTATACGCATCTGCATTTATATATCGACTGTATTTTTTGAACAGATCATAAAACCAAGATAAAAAGGAACATTCAGCAGTTGCTCGAAAGTAAATGATATGTTATTATAATTCCTAATGTACCATTTATTGTTCTAGTTTTATTTTTATTATTGGTATATTATGCCGATCGTAGCTTGGCCATCATGTCAAATACATACTACTGCCGAACGAAACTAAATGTACTCGCATTTCTTGAGCTTTTTATGAACTTTTCGGCTGTGTTACATGCACTTTAAGAATGTGCAACCGCTCGCTATAACAAATCGTAATTACAAGCTGTCAAAACAATGGTGTGTCATTTACCGACATATAGGGTATTCCAATCTGTAGCAATCAAGTGCAGCGCCGAATAAAAATCGACGCTTCAAAGACTTTTTTATTGTTGCAGGACAACTTGTTGCTACCGTTGATGATTCTTCTGTTGTTTGTGCAATGAAATGAACGCAGTTAATTCGACACTCTTTTCGATTTCAATGACATTGACTTGAGCAGTTTACCAACTTGCCAGAGCAAACGAAGACGACGTTCTAAGCGATATTCCAGGTCAAGGATCAAGGTCGTTGTTGCTGCTTCTCTTTTTGTGCGTAAATTATAAAGAGGAGGTTAACGAAAACGAAAACAATGTCAGCTCTATGTAATAATATTACCTAGTACAATTACATGCAACAAAATCAGTTGTTAGATGAGTTGTTCCTACTTGTACACCTCCGCCTTGTATATATTCATAATACTGCATATAATATCATTATTCATAATTTCAGTAACTGTCACAATCACAGAATTGTATTATGAAACTTCAATCACCACTCACCACCATGTCAAAACAGGACAAGTGACAATGACAATAAAATAACATTATGGCATTTTTAAAGGAAAACAGATTCTTCTTGTTTTCCTTAATTTTTATGGTTTTCTGGAGTTTTTATGATCGTTTAATCAGCGATGTAATTTTCATTATTCAATTGTTTCGCACGACAAAAGTGAGGAATGCCACTGCCAAAATGCAGCATGTCTTGTAAATTTTGGAAGAAGTTTGCATTGTGTGCGTATTTTATATTTCTTTTGTTAATCAGAACGAGATTTGGTATATGGTTTTTACCACCTCTTTTACTAACTGCCAACTGCTCCTTTCAGACTCCTACTAGGACAACATTTGTAACAAGATATTCGTCATGCAGATCGTGATTCAGAATGACAGGTTAAGAGTAGCACAGAGTTTGTCGACCGTCGTGTCTTTGTCATTAATCTCACGCTGGCGTCATCATCAGCATCCCTTTAAAAATCTGCTTAGCAGCATACCAACCGCCACCACACACGTAACCTTGTCAGTTGAAACTTCTCTTTCGTTCACTGCATCCCTCCGTGTCGTCCTCAT
The DNA here is from genome assembly GCA_034700605.1 of Willowsia nigromaculata. Lineage (NCBI taxonomy): Eukaryota > Metazoa > Arthropoda > Collembola > Entomobryomorpha > Entomobryidae > Willowsia > Willowsia nigromaculata. The sequence continues at coordinate 20,094 of JAQIXX010002787.1, read as the reverse complement.
AAATTCTTCAATTTTTAGGTGGTGTTAAGTTACTAATATGAACTATACCTACTGCTCTACAACTACAACATTAGATTCAGTTTTCTTTGTGCATAATAGATAGTAGACGAGTCTCCATCATCGCGATCAACAAATTACATGATGATGACTGAATGATTTTTGATTGTCTTGTTTTTTACTCTGCTGTTGCACATTTTCATCTTTTAGCTCGTTGTAACCGCAGCCAGTTAACACGGCTACTAGGCGTGGGTGAACCACTGATTTTTCTTGTTTTGATTACGCGTGATTGTGATGTAATATAAAGTGTGCATGAAAAGATATCAATTGGATTGATAGGATACATATGATTCGTATCATTTGTGATTAAGCGAGCAGCCTTTACGATACAATTCGGGTGGCATATGAGAGTTCCTACATGAAATATCAAATCCTCTTTGAGCGTACGTTTCCTTTTAAAACTGACTGAGTAATTTTTTATTCAACTGATTTAACGATAATAGTAATAAAAATGTGCACTGCTGCAAGGCAAAAATGTATTTCCATTTTTGTTTTACCCATTTTGTCACAGGGCACGGACGGACGGAGCAGGAGGATGCCAGAATGATGATTATAACTTATAATGATAAAAAATTGATGATTGGACTAAAAATGGGCTCGAGGCTTCCTACAATAATGTGCATCTCGTATGTGAATGTCATCGTTAAGTTCAATTTGGTATTTTCACTCTTTTTTTCTTTGGATCATATCGTCGAAACTTTTTGTCTGCTAATCAAAAGTGATCTTTATGGATTACGCCAAGAGAAAAAAAAAATTAAATAAAAATGCTGAATAATGAATTCCGAATACATCTGGAGCAAAAATAAGCAAAAAATGGTACGTTTTGTACTGCTGTATATTTAGAACATTTTTGCCTTGGAATGATGGTATGATTTTCAGGTAGTAGGTCCTGCTGATGAGAATGGATCCACGCCCATGCGACCTTTAAAATGTCAACATTTTTCGCTATTGAGTAGTGGTGTTACCTTCCATTCTTGTGTGGAATCAAGAATTTGACGCAATATGAGAAAAAAATCATGAGTATTTATGCACTTTTGACTTACGTGATGACAATGAATGAACATTATGTGTAGTAGATGGTGGTTGTATATAAATTCTTATACTATGCTAATATTTGCATTAAAGTTATTGTAAAAAATAATAAACAAATATGATAAATATAACCCTTTATTCTATAAAAAAAACTTATATTCCTAGGTATTTCGTTTTTTCCTAATATGTTCGTAAGTACGAAGGAACTGTCAATAAAGTGGAGTATCACCTCACCGTCCAATCAAACACATGTAATACGTATGTCCTATGAGAAATGTTATGTAGTTTATGTAGTTGAATGAATATGACAGGTATTTCTGATCATTTACTAAATATAACGCTGTTTAAATCGTAGATTGATGTTGTCTTGTTTTCAAAATAAAACTCATGTTTGTCAAATGGAATTATTAACGGATACTACAGATTACAACGATGAACGAGTATATGACTAAATAAATTCAATTTTGTTAATGAATGCGCATTTGTATTAAATAATTGAATCAAATCTTCATATATCTCTCTTATGGTTAGATTAGTTCTAAGTTATTGTCAGTGTATCATTTTTTAACTATCTTAAGCTTGCTCTGTCTGTAAGGGGCTATTGATTTCTGAATTGCTGTTGCCGAATTTCAAATGTACATTTAGCATTATATGAAAAAATTGTGACTAAAGGAAAACTGCAAACAACAGAGGTATGTAAATCAAATTAACGTGACAAAATGACAATAGATAAACTACCAAGAGTTTTGCTCTCATTGAAACCGAAGATCTCACACGGCATAAAAAGAACAAATCATGATGACAATGAGTGAGACAAAGAGAATGGCCCTGATATAGAACATTCCAAAATGGTTGATTCCGTACCAAAAATTAAATTGTTCTTTGATATCGCTTATACTATAAACGAACATTAGAAATGAAAAGATAAATGAATAGATGTAGAACGAGGAAGGAAAAGGGTCTTCCAGTAGTGGTTTCTCAAGTGTACAGTTTGATTGAATCCAGTGAAGTCAAGAAAAAGAATAAGCAGTAAAATTGTGATTTTATGTGACATGACACACGTTCTTCAAAACCCTCAAATAAAAATGTATTTTACGACAAGGGGTTTCAATCAAAATTCCAATAAAAGAAAAATGAGTTGTTCTTTGTACTCTTGAATGGCATCGGCTAACTCCCCTGATGAATATTTTGCGATTGGTGTAGCGATGTAATTGACAAGAACTAAAGTTATAGACAGAGTTAGCCCCTCATTGTCAATCAGTGCTCATATGTCTTTTTATTAACAACAGTTGCACACGCGAGCAGATAAATAGGTACATCCTATCTTAAGTACATTTTAGAAAATAGTTTTTTGGTAATAATGAGGAATGCACTTGAAAATTGAACAACAAAACAAAGGCCTTGAAAGGGAGTGCGATGGCTGACGACTAGCGTTATTTTTATTTTAGTATCATCTACGCTAAAAGCGTATTGCCAACTTAACTTGACCAAAAATATGTGTACAAGAAATCGAACAAATGAGAAATTTGCCATTGCATTGATAAAGTTTCCCATCAAGACCATCAACCAGAAGTCAAGTTCAACTTTTATTGGATACAGTGACGATCGCAGACGTCTGTAGATAGGTATTTGTTTATGAGGTTAGGTTAAAGCCATATTAGTGTCTATATTTAGTAATGGATACATATCAATACTTTATCAATAGAATATTACACATTTTTTCATTATCTCTCATTCTCATCTCACGGTGAGTTGGTTCTTAGGACAAAGATTGCGTAATGCACATTTAATTAAATACATTTGACATGTCAGCAAACCCCACTCCAGAAACTGTTAGCATCTGCCACTAACATTTGCGTTTTCCTTCAATCTAGTGTCATCCATGACATACCAACGTATTAATTATCTATTAAATGAAAAGGATCAACCTATTATTTTTTAGAAAAAAAAACAACCCTATTTGCTAGCAGGTATTTTAGCAAGCATGCAAATTACCTCAAAATGGCAATAAACTGACAATATGGTACATAATCTGACATGTACCTAGCTTATTACAAGCTAATCCATACTAAAATATTAGCGTTAATCTCTTTATTGTTTTCCTCTCTTGCTTTTTAATTACAGGCTTTTGTGGCACAATGTCTTGTTCCACGCAAGTCGCAAAGAGAAAAAATCTAGTCCCTTTTCACACACGCGCCATTTTGCATTCATCTGAGAGCGATTCTAATAGCTTTACCATAATTAACCTCAAAAAATTATTGCAATCAGTATGTTAATTCTAGAAATCTTCTTTGACCAATGCTGATCTGATCAAAAATCACGCATAAAACAAACAATATACTTGAAAAAATTCAATTATGCCATTTGTTAAAGTATAAAGTTTTGTTGATATGCATTTTAGACCAGCCGAGCCCGATCCACATGGCAGTAAAAAGTGCAACTCGGAAAATCGTTTTTCTACGATATTTGTCATTTGCTGTCATTAATCATTTTCATCAAAACCAACAAAACATATACAGATATATTTTAGTTTGCTGTGGAGCAACAAAGCAATCAGAGACGACATTGAGGTGATTACAGGGTGACTTAAATGGTCATCTACTACAAACATTACACTTATAGCTGGTCATATCCATATCATTATTGCCACAAAGAGGAATAATGTGCATAAGGACTTGCAATTTAAATTGATGGTATCGCACTGCGCGCACGTTTTTAATGTTGATGCAGGCATCGCAAGTGCAACCTATAAAGCAAATATGCTGGTGAACATCGTTTAGTCATCCCGTCATCAAGTAGTTATCCATGATAATTAATTTCAAAGCCTATCTGATGAAGAGGGCTCATTTCCACCAACACCATCAGCCAACTGCGGCGGCGTTTTTTCTGCAGCTTGCACATTATTGCCTTGTCAAAAATTCATTGTTGAAGTTTTATGTTTCGATCAAATCCATTTTACAAAGTGCATGTACAACACCTTAATATCATATGAAAATCGTCTCGTCTACGTGATTTAGACTTTTCAGGATAACTTGATGCCATAAACATTCTCTTTTGTAGTGCACACTGTATTACGCAAGTAATTATCCCAGTCACTGTCTCCTCCAAAACGACGACAAAAATTACACGCAGAAACTACTACAGTGTCTAGTAGCAAATGCAAGCTTACTATTTTGTATTCATATTGTTGGGGCATGCAATGAGTGCATTAAAAACACATTAATTACAAAATCCATCAACACCATCATCATTCACAAGAGCCACGTTAGAGATTATGGTAGTGATGATATTCAAATGCTCAAGGTAAGCTAATAATTTTCCTTCCTCTATTCATCTCGCTGCTGACATAAAGCCCATGTAATGACGACAAGAAAAAACAAAAGTTATAGAAGGAATCATTGAACAAAGTCAATTTTTCTTATTGTCAACAAAATTGCCTAGCTGTGGGATACTTAATTTGTCTTTAATGTGGCTATTTATACATGTCCAGAGAAAGTTGAAATTCATCATTTGAGCAAACTTGCATAAAGGTTTGCATCCACAAAGGGATTGCCGTCGCTGCACCACTAATGTGTAAAATCAAGATGGCATCACAATTGATGAATTTCCCATAAATATTGGTAGACAAATGATATAAAGATAAAGTGTATTAGTGCAAAAAACATCCTCCCTTGTCAACGAGTTTGCAACTCGCTTCAGGTGGAAAGGCTTCATATGGCTGTACGACACAGGTGCATCCATATCAGGTTGCAGTTTACTGCTACCTCACTTCATTTTTATGTAATATTTTCAAGATCCATAAGCGTTCATTTACATTTTTTGGGTGGTTCTCTCTTTACAACTGTACTTAATAAACATGTAATTGCAGCAGAAATCCCGCAAGCAATCTTGGAAAGTGCTCTCACTTTTTTGGATGGTGACAAGGAAAAAAATAGACCATCTCAATGCATTTAAAAGTATACAAGCTTTTCAATACCTGCAAGTTACGCATATTAAATTTTTCAACGTGGTGGATTGTGCAGACTGAATCTTAATATTTTGTTAATGCTCACCACGGATTTTAAAGGCAAAGGTCTCTTTATTTTTATGTCAGATTGGATGTTGCTCTTAATACAATAATAGGACTGCTTCTGTCTCCTGTTGATATTTTTATCCTCGTAGCCATCAGTTGCTTGGTATAGTGAATCGAGCTTTGTGATTGCATGGTATAGAGACTTGAAGAATGATGATGACAGTTTGAGTAAAAAATAGAAATGGAGTTCACTTAAGCAAATTTGGTTTTCTAAGGATGAGATTGTTTACATTATCTGCAAGATCATGATATTATGATTGTTGTATGTAGCCATTCAAATCTGCCAACATTTGCTTGTGCTATTCAAAGCTAGTTGAGAATGAATGGCTAGAGAGGTTGCATAACTTTGTTTCGGGAGGTATAAAGGAAGAAAGTGATCGACTATTTGTCAGAAAATTATAAAATTCAATGCAAACGCGCAGTCTGCAATGATAGACTGAAAGAACTATGGTATTCTTTATTTGATGCGTCGTTTTGCGTTTATGGTTTGAGGGGGCTAGAGTGCACTTAACCTAATAATTGTACACTAAAAGAAGTTTAATGAGCATTTGGTGGGGTCAGTAGCGGCTTCATGGACTGCACCGTCATAATTACATGGGATCAGTTGCATAGGGTCAGGCCATTCCGATCATTAAACCTACGCTGATACCAGCGCCACAACGCATTGCATTTATGAAGAGATGTTGGAGTCAGCTCAGAGTACTTTTGAACTTTTTATGGATTTCCAATGCTAGCTTACATAGCTTACTTATGATTCTTATCATTAAAGACAATTTAGTTTTATGGGATAGGATCACAATCGCAAAACAACAAATCTAATATAATTTTCACTGCTCCTCCTCCAGTCTGCTACTGACAATGAGTGACTTTAGATTTATGCTTTTGTGCCACAGAATATTTATGTCGTCAGCAAACGCTTGTAAGCTGCGATAATTTTAATGCATTCGCACATTGCCCCCGACGCATATACCTATTACATGAAGTCTATCAAGTGAAAGATGTTGCATGATTTAACGTACATACACTGTTCATTCATTTATCTATCTTTGTTGCGGTGCATGACATGCAATATAACAATGTTATGAATTACCAAAAACAAGTTAATTGACATTTTATGGTCGAGTTTTGGCTTTTGATTAGCACATCTTGTACACATGCCAATATTGGTTTAAAAGATGTCCTGCATTGCCCGACTCTGGTGTATCTTTCATGACCTAAAGAATGTGTACTTATTGAAATTATTGAAAGTCTCATATGTCCAAGTAAACATTTTTCGAATCAATATTACATTTTATCTGAGATAAGACTAAAGTAGTTTTTTAAAGCAATACATCGATTACATCTTAAAGGCTGCATTGTAGACATTCCCTTTTGCAAGAGCAATATTATGCATCTCTATCTATGTATGCACCTTCCATAAAGAATTCTGATTTTGTTTTCGCAATGTACTCATGTGAGCAAAGATTAAACAGTTATGAAAACACAAACGTTATTAAGTTATTCAATTTCTGACAGGACTATTATTTGAGTTACTCAGTTTTTTTCTGCCAAAGGTTTTAATTTAAAATTCTTTAATTTGATCATCGTAAACTGATTTTCAAGAATTGTGCGGTTATTACATCAATTTAATTCAACTGTTGATAGTGTGAAGAATTTCATTTTTTTCGTACGATATAGCTTTTCAACATCCCAAGAATTTTCAAGTAGGCACACGCAATGCATAGTGTTGAGAATGATGTCAATTTAAATTGTATGATAACGAATAAGCATATCATGTGGCATGTCATTATGCATTTTTATTTTAATAAATGCGCATATAAATAAGTTTAAACTTTACAGCAATTAAATGAAACGTGTTTGGTCCTATTTTGCTCTCATTACTTAATCACTTTTAATGGCTTGATCTATTTTGTGTCATGATGAACTTGACAGCAAACGACTGACAGCCAATAAGCCAATAATACAAGTGCGCCCCAATGTCCTTTGGTCATACAAAAATAAAGAAAAGGCAATGAAAACGTCAAAATAACAATTAATTAATTGTACTCAAAGTGGATGAGGTATAAAAAGGCAAGTCATTTATGACCGGATATGACATTTACGAATATCGTGGTTTAGGTACCCGCTGGACTTATCGGCTGTCAAGATTCTTCATTGTTGTATAAAATGTGATAAATTATACAGAATTGGAGGATGAATGCAATTTTATATGAATATCACAATAAAGGCATTGTTTATGATTTTTCAAATCGATCACTTGTCATTTCAAAGGAGTTAGCTAAAAGAGCAAATCTAGGAAGAAGTGATAGGTTGAGTGTAACCAATCGAATGTGAAGAACAAAGAATTAAAATATTTTATCACAGATTTCATTGTTGATTCGTTGTCTGCAAATGAATAATATCTCAATAAACGGAATTCTCGATAAGCTCATCATTGATCATTAGTTTCAACTTGCATACTGACCACTATACAGCATAGTATGTAATACTTGCCATTTTGTTCATTTATGCTTTTATTATTGAGATGTCACTAGCTGAGATAGAGCACCTACTATGCCATTTATGTGTGACCATTTTAGGCTTAAAAAGTCATTGAAATTCAAACATGAATGACATGACATAATCCGATTTTAAAAGCAAGTTAGAGCATTAGCATTTTTATACTATTTTTATGAAGTCGTGGACTTTTGATAGATAGACTGACGACTGCGCATCTCAAATAATATGACACGAAGACATCACAACAATTATTACAATTATTATTGCAGTCTTCTACATGTATTCAGTCATGCGTATTAATCATAATCGTCTTAAAATGATCTTCAGATGCAGTTTGTTTTCAGGGGATCACAAAAATTAAGGATTGGCTGTTGAGATTTATGTTGCAATTGTTATAAAAATGAAGAATGGTACTAATTATTCAGAGACGATTACCGGTAAACGACCAAACTGTATCACATCACAACTTAACAATTATCCTTGATCACTTCTTCATTGCACCTGATTACCTATAACTTATGCAGAGCCAGTGCACAGACATTATTATGCATTTGTGCGTCGGAAAAACACACAATGCAAACGTGTTTTTGGAGTTGTTATTACAGTCTAAAATGCATTCTTACACCCTAGTGCAATCCAATGATGAACGTCAACAGCCTTTTTAGCTTCAGTGTATAATTATTGTCAACAATCTGTAAGCAGGACATAATCATTCTATGGTCTCTTTATCTAAAGTTTCTAGAAGAAATATTTTGACCAATGCAATGTCCTTTTTTGTATACATATAATATAGATGGTTATAGATGCATCCTCGGCTCAGAGCGATGATTAGTGATTAATATAAAATATTAATGGGTGGACACACCAAAAAATAAGCTACAAACGCTGCCTCTAATATATTTTTATGGAATTTTGAAGCGATTGTTGTAAGCCTTGTCATAAATTTGGCTTGCAGTAATTTCCACTCCATCTACATTTCCACTTGACATTTACAAATATAGGTACTTGCAGTAATTTGTAGTGAGACTTTATGTAGCAAAACAAAACTACATTATAGTTCGATTCAAATACACCTTGTAATCCTGATAATTGGCGAATGAATTAGCATAATGAGGAGCCATTCGCGAGCAGTGTATACCTGATGAATTTTTAGCTTTCAAATAGTCCAATAAGTCATTTAAAGCTGGACCTTGGTGTAAAACAAAACCGAAGGCACTTTAAATTATGCGTTTCACGAATTGGCAAGCATTCGATCTTATTTTTATTAGCAGACTTTATTGATTTTTATGGGAAAAGAGACAGATAAAGCAAGGGTATGAGACGTTAATTCTTTTTGACACTGAGATTCAATTGCAGCAACAATTTTGTAAGCAATCATCCATCTTAATAAAACATAAGTGTCCTGTCTGATTTCACTGAGATGTGATTAATTTTACGCTTTACTAATATGCAGTATTGCTCAAAGAGTGAAAATTACTGATGAATTTGAGTTTTTATTACCACCTATGTAACTATTTGTCCATATACACTCATATAATTAGAGTAAAAAGGGTGTAGCGTTCATTGCATTAAAAATGTTATTATTTGTCCAAGAATGCAGACACACATACATTGTACGCATCCATCCGCGATTAATTATAATAAATAGCCAGCCCTGAGTCAATGAGCCACAACAGTAACTTACGAAAAACGTAGCTGCCAAAACGAAGGCTCTTTTTTCTTGTGTGTCACCCAAGGTGAAAGACGAAAAAACTTTTGACAAAGGGCTGATGATGGTGTCGACTGCTTCTGTGAGAACCTTCTAGAAAAACGTTGCTGGTTTGTTTGTCTTTTAGTACTGTTCAGAAATTACATCCCTAATCGTTCGTCCTCATCATCATCACGACGTGATACATTAATAAATGATATCGAAATTAGTGCATTTGCTTACTTAATTACTCATTAAACAAAGCGACATGTATGCATGTTTTTCACAATGCTTTCCATCCCAACACACTCGATTTTTTCATCATCATGACTCTGACATTCAAAACTATCAGAGAAGGTCCTATTTTGATGCATTTTGGTACTTCCTCCCAGCAAAGAAAACTGTCTGATGGTCTGATGTAATGTTATTAAGATCGCGATCGACACTGAAGGTTTGTCTGAACCATATACCACTCCAAGGAAGATGAAGATTAGCAATGTCTATATCCAAAGCGGGTGGGCCACTTTTTCACCGTTTGATGTTGGCGATCAGAACATGATGATAAGCAAATTTTAAACATGATCGAGCCTTTTAAAATATTAATTCTTTGAAAAGATTATGAGCTTTATTGAATCTTTTTTGCTAAGCTAAAAGATTTAGTACATAGTCATGATTTATTGGGGGAAGCAAGAAAAAAATATGAAAGCAGAAACAGATCTTTACTTAGATGCCCCTGTATTACGCTTCTGGCCTAAAATATTAACATATTACCCATGCTATTAGGCTGATGATGATTTTAATTGGGGATGTACATACTTGCTTCAATAAAAGTACCCAGTGGACACAAAGGAATTTCAAGTTCATTTTATACCATGAATCATTGCTACCGGCATGCAGTATTACAGAAATAACAACCAAGAAGAAAAATGCAAGCAACGACATGGGTTTTTTATTATATTTTACAAGGTATTTTCATGCTTTAGGTATGCAGAAAAATGTGACGTGATCTTGATTTCAATGAAGAGGAACAAAAAACGAATCTTTCTAAAGGATATATCATATCGCTCACAGGTGCACACCCTACCGTTAGATTAGCACTCTAAAAATTACTATAAACTCGTCGGTGCACATTTTAACGAGCATTTTATAGAGAATTTAGTGCATAAAAGTTTGTGTCAGTGCTTGAGAAAGAAATTGAAAGACCAAATCACAGAAAACTAAAATGGAGTGTAGGCACATGGATAGAAGTGATAGCTGATTATTTCAATCGTGTGAATTTTGACAATACTTTTATGAGCATTTTCATGCATAATATGTTATGTTATAGCCTGTAGGTCTGTAAAGGTATCATAAAAGTTGCTGATTTATGACATATGTTACAGCAGCAGTAAGCTAACAAAGTGGAGACTTCCTTCTTTTTTAAGCAATTTTATGTTAACAATCTTAAAGCAATTGAATGCTTGTAACCACTTAAATTCTTACTTCAATCGTTTAAAAACTGAGAGATTACATAGAAATCTATTTACAGAGAAAACGACATTGCAAGGTGAAAAGTATAACAAATAAGAATGTATTTATTTACTGCATTATTACTAAATCAACTTATAATTTTTTATTAGAACTTGGGTGGATCAGCGAAAGTGTATTTATTTCACTAGCCAGCATATGAACGTTACCTGACAATCTCTGTGTGGGAAAAAATTATTTGTCTATCTTTGAAATGCATTATGAGTATGTTTTACCACTTTACAATAATTACACACATGGGTGATTGTGATAAATTATCATTCTAGTATTCTGTCATGATAGTCACGACTTTCGCTGCAATTATCCACGTCAAAGCCAAGTCCACTTTGTTGTGCCAATGTTCCGTCCTACTGTTGGGATAGGATGTGAACTGAACGTAAGATTACTTTTATAGAATGAAAACTAAAAATACAGACTACTAGACCAGACAACGACAATGAAATGAATGAATGCAAGATTGTAATTTATGAGACTTCCTCAATCCACACTAGTCCAGGACATGCAGTTTTTTCTGTTGATTTGATGAGATAAATGCTAAGCGTGTGTTTATAAAATCTAGAGCTAAGCTACCACTGGTGTGTCCCTAAACTGCATCACGATTGTTGGATAGACCAACACCAACTTCTAAAAGGGTTATTAAAATGTAAAAAGTATTTCTTGCTTTAGGGTGTGAGCGCAATGTTGATCGTATGCAAGGGCTTTTAGTTTTTCACGTCTCATTTTTCTAGATTTTGGCAATAGGTCTACTAATTGCATGCACTTTTTTATTTTATTCATTCTCATTTGCTATTTATTGTTGGTTCTGGTTCTAAATACTATCTGAATCCAACTAATTTACTTTAATTTGCCGGTGTTTGTCAGTTTGATAAATTAATTATAATCGCTTACATTTTATCATGATAAAGTAGCAAATAGAGAAGCAAGACAAGGGTGAGAATAAGTCCTGAATTGAATCGCATTTCTTGCTCGCCACATGCATGACTTGACGTGACAGGATTATGCTATCATGACGCAAGACCACCATCATCACTTATTACCACATATTGCAGCAGGTTACACGGAGCTAATCATAATCGATCTAATGCGGTTTTGTCTACACCTTATCCAACAGCAGTATGGACTAAACTAACAGAATACACAAGAAAACGCATAAAATGCCTTTTGTTCTCGTTCATAGATAAAAGTAAAGCCAAAATGTATCTAATTTTTATGATTGATTTATTTTTATAGTTCAAGTACAAAATGTTCCTGTTTCATTCTTTTCATCGTTCATCGATATTGCTTCAAGTTTTACAAAAACTTCCAAATCCTAAACACTTTTTGATTAATTTCAACTTATTTTTGCACACCTCGCCCCCGAAGAGTGAAATCAATAAATCAGAGCACAACATTTTCAAATCCGAATCGCAGCATAATTCATTACTATTATTGTCCACCATGTTGCATAAGCATATAGATTCTCATATCCATTCTTCAACCATTTATCAATCAAAAGTCAATTAACGTTACATTTATTACTGTTTTTCCACGCAATACACATTTAAACATGAATTGAACCCCCCAGAAGCAAAAGACCAAAAGCGGAATCAATCAATACGAAATCCAATCGATTCGTATACACTTTTACAGAATTGCGTACACGAAAGTTTAGATCATGCCGGTACTACTTGCTGGGCTGTATAAACGGATACAAACTAGGATTTCGGCCTGAGGAATAAGCAAAGCGAATCTCTCCAACAAAAACTTTTAAGTCAATGGGTCCCTACACACGTAATATTAAAATATTTTAACTATTGCATAATCCCAAGCATGAAACAATAACCTAAAAGTCAAAACAAAAGACAGGCGCATGAATGAAAAGGATAAAAAATATAGTCTGCTGCTGGCCTGCCTGTTTTGCGAACTCTTCTCTGCATTTTATGAGCTTGGGGCAAAGCAAAAGAAAAACGTCAAAATGGAATCGTATAATAATCTTGCATAATTCTTTAATTTGGATGAAACTATCTTAAATCCATATCACTTTCATTGCAATTTATTACCGTCACAAATTAGGAAAACGCATAGCACATTGCAGCAGTTCCCTTTCTTTCTGTTCATTTTTGTATGAATAACAGTTTTGAGATTGTCATAATTAGACAAGTCAGAGGATGAATCAAGCTAAAAGAGAAAAGTCGTTTACCTACCGTTACACCTTACCTTCTGCATACTTTTACAGAAAACAATCACAAAAAATTTGCGATTATTATTTCTGCTTTATAAATAGCAGGAACATAAATGGGATTGGTAATAAACTTATTATGCATATAATTTAAATCAAATAAAACCAGCAAAATAAGGTCCAATGCTAAGTAAACGATTACATGTATCATTCACGAAGATCATTGGCGATCAGTAATGTTAAGGGTGTGGGCCACTTGCTTAAAAACATACATGATGATTACACATGTACTACATTGCACAGTTATTATTGTTATTAATAGCATTTAAACATTATTTTTTTGTGACTGTGTGTGACACATCTGTAAAGTCTAAGGGCAAAATCGTCATAATAGTTTGCTATTGTTATATTGTGTTGGTGGTATGTATATTATTGGCTTGGTCATTTTTCTAGCAACTTGTTACTCTTCATACGAATCGTTACACTATTTTATGGGAGAAATGAGAAGGGCAAAAAGTCCTTCGCATCTCTCAAATCTCAATGAAGTCTCCCTTTTTTATTCATTGCCGTTCACACATAAAAAAGAGCAACAGAGTAACAAACTGATGATGATGATGATGAGCAGAGGCACGGCAGGCAAAGACAAGTACACTTAAGATTACAGAGCTATAACGTTATGACTTTATTACCAGTTGTTATATTTGGAAGAAAAATTATATCATCTTTTGACAATAACTTCCAGTGGATCGGATTTCATTTGTGTGCTTTAGGCATGGAAAAAATGCTAATGATACGAACAATAGTAGACCTGCCTATTAATAAAACACTGTTTATACGCACGTAATTATAGGTGTTTATTTCAACAATGCAATGTTATGCGAACCATAAAACTGGGATGCCTTCAGGACTTTTGCTCGCTTTTGCACGCTGCATCACCAATGTAAGCAGCGACGCATGGACAAGTGATTGGAGGTAGAACGTTTGTCACTCATGTAAAAAAAGCTATAAAAATTAATTTAAGAAAATTCTCTCTCTGCTGGTAATTTTCCTAAGAATAGATCTCGCGCTCAGTTTGATATCCACACATATATTTACATCGTATATAATTCATACAAAATTAAGCGTCAATTAGTGGTGGGATGATATGGAAAAGAAACTAGAGCAAATTATATTTTTGAGGGCTGCAGTTTTTGGGAATTATCATTATTGTGTAATCATAATCCTACCAATTGCCAATGTACTGGCCAGCTGGATGATTCACTGAAAAAAGAGTTGATTGTCATGTGTAATCCTTTCTCTGTAGCATTAAATTATGATTCATTATGCGATAGGGCAACAAAGGTTTTAGATTGGTGTAGATACTATTTGAGATGCGTGGATGGTGGAGATTGCGGGATCCCTTGTTGAGACGCACAGCATGCAAGTTCTTTATCTTTGTGCGATGATGAATTATAACGATTTCGGCACAAGATGCGACATGCTTTACCCCAAGTTTGAAACAAGAGGAGGGATGTGCCTTGATAATCAACAATCTTATTTTTGGGTACAGTACTGTATGCGTGCATTTCATTACTCGCGTGTGTGTTATAAAAGTAACTAATTTGTCAAGAGAATAAAATTGCCAGCAACTGTGAAAGAATGTGATTGTCCATAGTTGTGCATCCAATAATAGCTGATGCAATGTGCCGTCTGAGCGTCTCGAAAGCACAAAGGCAACCATTAATGGCGCATTTTTTATGCCTTGATTTTTACTAACTGGATCCATAAAAAAGAGACATGGATGAAAGGGAAAAGAAGAATGGTAGCAGAAAAATAAAAGTGTTAAGTAGATTTGTATAATAATAGGTCGGTTGATCGGGTTTGTAGAGGGTTGGAGGAATGTCAAAGTCTGATTGTGAGTTTCTTGATGCAATTGCTTCTTTTTAGCATAATAATTTTGCAAAACGAATGGAAAAGACCATCCCACATGCATGTATGCGTAGCCATGTCCATGGATTATTTTCCCAACTTTGCATTACATAACGTACCTATTCACCTGTACTTATTTGCCTTCTTCAGTAAAGTGCTCTGATGCCAAATGACACGGCAATAATTACTGTTATGCTTTTAGCTCTGATTCTACTACTGAAGTACATGGCTTATCATATGAATTACACTGGCACATAGGTATTTTATAATGGAAGGTATGAAGGTACCCTGACTAACCAGAAGGATGGGATAGGCCAGCCAAGAAGTTCCTTCATCATCGTCATCTATAGACCACGCCAAAAAGAAAAGAGAGAGAGAGATGCGCGCTTACTTTTCTATATCTTATGATGATGATGATGCACAGCTAGCTCAACCCTTCTAAGAGTTTTTTAAAGATGATGACGGTATGACGCTTGCATGCAAAAACTCCATGTGAGCAACATGTGAATGTAGATTTGTAACGGTAAACGTTGTAAAAACTGCGTTCATTCATGATTGCCTTTAATATTATGTAGTCCATGTACATGCATACGATTCTATACAATCTACAAAAATATTGTGCTTTAATATTATTTATCAATACCAATAACACGGCTAATAAGGATATTGTATACGACGATGATGATGATGACTGCTGGTCACATAGTGGTAACGTTTATTATTAATATCATTTGGAAAAATATTTTTCTTAGCATTTAGGAGGGTTGATAATGTGTGTGTGCGTCTGTATGTACTTTTATTCTGTTGGCGTTGATCCGTTTTTGACTAATATCCTTTTTCAAGCCTTCCTATAAAAGGTTCTTGTGTCCAGTGAAATGTAGTTCATTTTTGTGGTAGACACGTACAGGTCTACATACACTAATAGATTCCTCCAAAAAAATCAGAGCAATTGGAGCCCCAAAAACATTAATTGTGGAAATTTTGTGAATATAAAATAAGAATTGGTTTCTAAAAAAGTTATTATGAAGTGCTTGGTAGTTTTGTGCGGCCTTATGGCCGTGGCAAGTGCCAACCCTGGTGCTGTCATTTCCTACTCTTACGCTAACCCCGCTGGAGTTACCTTTAGAGGAACTGGACTTTCCCCCGCTGTCCCAGTAAGTACAGAGATTTTCAAACGGGTGGTTTTAAAGTTGCTTTCTCGGTGATGCATGATGTGCGAACCAAAGACCAATCACTTTGGATATAATATAACCAGTCATTGTGTTAAATGAAGTAAAACATATTGCGTGTGAAGTTTTAAACGCTGACTGAACAAATAAATGGTGTGGGGAGGGAACGAATAATACGAAGCAGAAAGTATAGATTTCACAAATTTTACTTGCATGAAGAGACCAAAGTATATAGAGTGCTTGTTTCCAAATTTTTCAGTAATGCAATAACTTAATTTCTTAAAGTATCAGACGATAGATTTTAGGAGATTTTAGGGGTGATATGAGAGACTGAGTTTATGGTTTCGGTTGATTGTACAAAATACTTTATACGTAATTAATGCATGTAATTATGGAATGGATTGATGTAAATATTCTTTGCTTCTTCCTTTTCAAATTTATATTCACCATCTCATCAGTTTACCCGCCCATCATACCATCAATATCCTCAAAACCCTTTTGCTTTTCAGATCGGAGTCGCTCAGCCAGTCGCAGCGCCCGCAGCGTTGGCTGCTCCTGTCGCTGCTGCGCCAGCTCCAGTCCAATATGCAGCTCCAGCAGTAAGTCCAACTTTTGAAGTATTCATTTGAAACTGCTTGGAAGGTTTTGCATGTACAGTTATTGATAAGCATGAACATTTTTGCCTTTTATTATTCTCATCACGAAAATATAGTACGGCCATCCAGCTGGTGTCCAATATGCCTCACCAGTTCAATACGCCCACCATGTAAGGGCAAAATCATTTGATGTGTGGTACAAATAAACTGTAGCATGTCACTAACGTAAAATCATACTCATTTTTAGGTCGCCGCTCCCGCTCCACTCCAATATCATGCTCCAGTGGCCGCTGTTCACCAAAAGGTAAGCTTGAAAAGTTTCTCAAACAAATCATGTCAAAAGTCCGATTGCACTTTATTGCACTTGCTTCACCTAAAATGGCTGCATCATTACCATTTTCGTAAATTCTTTTCATTTGGAGGTCACTTGTCAAATTCCTTTCATAAATATCCTTCCACGAATCTAGATGATGATGTTGATCAGTTATAAAAAGATTTTTTATTGCATCACATCAACATGCATCACTCTTTCTCAAAAGATAATAGACCTTTCCTTCAGAAAAAACAGTAATAATCAATTTGATTGAGCTAAATAAGTAAAAGGAAAAAGGGAGTGGCTAGACAGGAACGGCCGCCACAACAGACAAAATAACAGTTTTTTTTCTGAGGATTGGGTAGAACAATGGCGCAGCGTGTGATCATACATGCAATTCATGTTGCAGTTTTCTGCATCAACAGTTTAATCTTTTTGTTTGCATCTCTTTGTCTTCTGCCATAAATTATATCCGAATTTTGACATGATTTCATTTAAAATTGCATTTTCCGATGAAAGGAAAAATGCAGCATTTCAACACACGAGTAGGCGCGCACACACACACACTTATAAAGCATTCCTCCATTCATTCGAAAATAGGTCGGATACGTCAACCAACAAGTTGTAAGCCAAGTTCCCGGAGTCGCTAACGTTCCAGTGACCAAGCTTGCTCTTACCCAAGGAGTCACCCAAAAGTTGGTCGATGTTGCTCAACCCGCTGTTAAGAACCGTCGTGTCAAGGTCCGCCGCCCAGCTCTCCGCAAGGAATTCTACGACATTGAGCACCGCATCATTGTCCGTCCCGCTGGATCTGCCACCCTCGAGCTTAGCCAACCCATCTCCAAGGAACAAAAGGTAAGACCAATCTCAGCCCCCTAGCCCAAGAAAAGCCATCAAGTCACACACAGACAGACAGAAAAGTAATTACATAGCAATCAATCAGACTCAGGCTTAGCTTCCAATTATTCTTGTAACCTTTTCATCTCAATCCTCCAATGACAAAAAATAGCTCCTGCAACGAAGCACGACAACAATCGTGATATTATGAGAAGTAGGTAGTGGGATCGAAATAAGGGCTCTTCAAAGAAGTGTAATTGTAAAGTAGGTAGAGGGGCTATTCCAATCAATTGGCGATGAAAAAATGAGATAAAGATGAAGTTGTTGGTAGGAGGCAATAAATTAAATGGCAAAATAACCTCAGAAAACCGTTGTTCTCTCATATTTGCTACCTAAGTGTAGCGAGCGAGCAAGTGACAAAGTGAGCAAGAGAGACTGCGAGTGAGTCAAGGAGAGCAGCAAACTTGGTCACTTGTTCCTTTTTGCTTATCGTCCCTTCTTTACAATCTCAATACCTAGGTTAACTAAATAGGGTAATAAAAAAGTCAGAAGCTGTCTGCTTGGACTACCCACTGCAAAAAGGGCAAACCAATAGTTAGCTAGTAGTACTCCACAATCTACAGTTGAGCCAAAGGCAATGTCAAATTTTATATCAAAATAGTAAATGAGCTGAAACAACAACTTTCACCTATGAATTACATTATTTGTGTATTACACGTGTTTGTACGTGCTGCAATGCATTTTTATGATGTGACATGCGTGCAGATTGATTTTTTAGCATTACCTATGTGCATAATAATGAGTTGAGCTGATAGAGAAAAAATTATCAATGTCATCATCGTCTCATGAGGAATTTTTTATTGACTGCTTATGTGATTATATAAGTGCGTGTGTGTGTACGCAACCCAAATTGTGTGTTTAAATGCAAACAAAAATGTGAAAAAGAAAATGTGTCTAGTAGAGAGATGATGCACGACTTTGATTAGGATTATGTGCTGTTAAGTTAAATTGGACGGAATAATGATTAAGAGCACACATGCAGATGAGGAATGATTGGGTGATTTATATCATCTTCGTTATCATGTTTGCCGAGGATTGATTGCCAATTTGTTAAGGAAGATTGGAAGAATTGAGGAGTCACGTGTGGTGGGTTGATTGCTTGTTAAAATGTGTGATGCTAGTATTGCACAACAGGGAAAATGAGGAAAAGATGCACGAGTCAGTTATGGGGCAATATGAAACTTGAAATTCTTTTCCTTTTAGGGACCCGCTGTCATTACCCCAACTGAATACCAACAAATTGCCCCCGTTGTCCGTTACGGAACTGCCCGTCAAATCATTGACGGACCAGGAGTTTCCCCACTTGCCGCTTCCCAAGTTGCTCTTGCCCGTGGTGCTTTCCCACCAGCAGGACCAGCTCCAGGACCCCAAGGCCCACCACAAGGACCTCAGCCAGACTTTGGACGTTCTGCCCCAGAGCAACCCCAAGGACCACCACCACAACAGCAACAACAACAACAACAGCAACCACAGCCACAACTCAGATCTGCTGGTTAGTATAATGATATGAATATAGCTAAACGTGATGTGAACTATTTTTGAAACAATTCATTATGCTATTGAAACATTTAACAGGACCACGTCGCCCACTCCAACTCCGCCCACAAGGACCCCCACAACCCCAAGGCCCACCACAAGGAGCCCCACAACAACCACAAGGACGTGCTTCCGATGATGCCATCGAAATCAACGCCGAGGGTGGTCCATCCCAGCAACAACTCTTTGACCAACAACAACAACAACAACAACAATTCCAGCAACAAATTGAACAACAGCAACAGCAATTCCAGCAACAACAGCAGCAATTGCAACAACAGCAACAACAACAGCAGCAACAATTGCAACAACAACAACAACAGCAACAACAGCAATCTGCTCCACAACAACAAGGACCCCCACAAGGACCCCCACCACAACCCCGTGCTGGACCACCACCACAAGGACGCTCCAATGGATTGACCATCTCCCCAGACATGCCAATTGAGCTTCAAGGACGTCTTGTAGAACTCCTTAGCGCCAAGGGAGGTACCGTCACCGAGGTCCTCAATGAGAACGGTCAACCCGCCAACTCTGCTTCCGTCCTCCAAGTTGCCGATGCCTTGCAAGATGTTTCCCTCCAAGGAGGTGAGAAGATCACCACTCGTCGTATTGTCGTCACCCGTCCAATCGAAACCGTCCA
>JAQIXX010002786.1:0-22545 GCA_034700605.1 Willowsia nigromaculata | reverse complement strand
TAGCTCAAAAACTGTAGCCATGAACCAGGATTGAAAATTGAAACTTTTTTCGAAACTTTTATCGTTTTCTCATAACTTTTTGGACATTTGGGGGGATAAAGTTCGTTTTAAGGGGTTTTCAAACACCCCCTTTCACGTGTGCATGGTGTCGTACTTGCTGGTAAAAGTCGTGCCGGGCCTGGGTGAATTGGTGTACTCGAGCTCAAACTTGAATGAGATAATGCACAAGGTGATGGTTATTGCCTAATCCCGTTTTTAATACAATTAAAAGTGAGAAACGCGATCAATATTATTTTCGTTTACTAAACCATTAAACTTTTGCCAGGAATCTACATCACGATTACTTGGTAGTGATGGTGAAGAAAACGCTTGGGCAAACTCCAATGGAATGAAAAGACAATCCTCATCCTGTCACGAGTTGTAAAACCTCATTTTTAATGGTGAATAAATAATTGTTAGTGAAGGATAACTTAGTTTATGAGAAATACATGCCAGTATGCATTCGCAACATTTGAATAAGATGGTTTCAAACGAAGTGACAAACGTTATCCTATTAGCTCGATATTTTAAAAAAGTTGAACCACTTAACCTCTGTACGCACTAGGGTCATTTGAGAATATTGTTTAATTTACTAGGGCAGACGCTAAGAAATCAAATGAATGAAATTGCATGACTAGCCACAAAATAATTATGATACATTTAAAATTTAAAAGCATGCAAGAAAGCAACTTAAACCAGTTTTGAATAAAAGCACTGGCGAATACACTTTTTTCCCCTTCTGAACGAAAAATATTTTGCCTCCATGTAAGCGATAAAAAACATAGTAAAAGTGATTTATTCTGAAGATGACATTACAAAAGATTTTCAAAGAAAACTCATTATATTTGCTTTCCAATCTATTGGCATAAATTCTCATTGATTATCTCGTAAAATGGTCGTGTCGAATAACAGCCTTAATGCTTAGAATTGGATATTCCGATAATCTTAGCAATTTCTCTCATCATCTGCGGCAGGACAATCTTTATCCTTATCACAGAGCCACCTGCGTGAAATACATTTCTGGTTTCCGCGCCCCTTGCACTGATAACCATCAGACTCCCCACTGTAGACACACGTCGAATCACAATTAATCTCATCATCGGCAGCAGGACAGTCGTTGTCACCATCACAAACATAGCGGTGAGGTATGCATTTGTCCGTTAGCCCTTGACACTTGTAACCCTTTTCCCCACCCCCTCGACTGCATTCATAGTTTCCATTTGGACTGCAATTCCTCTCGTCTTCCGCAGATGGACAGTCGTTGTCCCCATCGCAGACCCAGCTTTGCGGTATGCATTTGCCATTAGGACCTCGACAGCTGTATCCTGTTTCCCCATTTTCCCGTTTGCATCTAAAATCTCCACTTGAATCACAATTTTTCTCGTCATCTCCTGCAGGGCAGTCTTTATCCCCATCACAAACATATCTGATGGGTACACATTTCCTCTTCCCAGGTCCCTGGCACTGATACCCACTCTCCCCATTTGACATTGAACAATTAGAGTTTTCATTTGAAAGGCAATTTGTCTCATCTTCCCCCAATGGACAATCTCTGCCTCCATCACAAACCCAACTGTGGCTGATACACTTTTGAGTACCAACGCCGTCACATTGATAAACCAACTCGTTACCTCCTCTTGAGCACTTGTAGGCGTCAGGGTCACAGCCGATCTCGTCGTCTTCAGCAGGGCAGTCGTTATCCCCATCGCAGACCCAATTTGAAGAAATGCATCTCTGATTTCCCGGACCTTTGCATTGGTAACCCTGCTTCCAATCTTTAACGCAAGTCAAACCAGTGCCACAGCCTCTCTCGTCATCTCCTGCGGGACAATCTTTTTCCCCATCGCAAACCAAAGTGAATGGAATACAGGTTTCAATGCCAAGACCTTGACATCTATAGCCTGTTACTCCACTTCCGGTAGTGCACCTTTCACTGCCACCTGAGAAGCATTTTTTCTCATCGTCACCAGCAACGCAGTCTTTCCTCCCATCACAAACTTTACTGTGCGGAACACAAGGCTGGTTTCCAGGCCCTTGACATTGATAACCGTTTCCCCCATTTGTCATTGAACACTGATAATTTCCATTTGGATTACAGTTTCTCTCGTCGTCTCCAGCAGCACAGTCCTTATCCCCATCACAAAGATAAGAGAGAGAAATACATGAGTGGTTTCCAGGCCCTTGGCATTGATAACCCTTTTCTCCATTTTCCCTGGAGCACTCCAAATAACCATTTGGATTACATTTCCGCTCGTCATCCCCCGCCGGACAATCCGTTTCCCCGTCGCAAATCCAACTGTGAGAGATGCACTTTCTTTCTCCAGGCCCTAGACACTTATAGCCCACTGTACCGTTTCCCTTGTCACACCTGAAATTCAGGCCACAGCCCCTCTCATCATCTTCTGCTGGACAGTCTTTCCTTCCATCACAAACTTTCGAATGAGGAATGCAGGGATGATTCCCAGGTCCTTGACATTGATAACCTGTTCCTCCACCACTTATCGGACAACTATAAGCTCCCATTAGATTGCATTTTCGTTCATCATCTCCAGCCGGACAGTCCTTGTCTCCATCGCAAACCCACTTTTGCTGTTTACACGTACTATTTCCATATCCCTGACACTGAAAACCTGACTCTCCATCTGGTCTCGAACATTTTTCATTTCCATTTGGACTACAATTTGATTCATCGTCCCCTTCTGGGCAATCTGTGTTCCCATCGCAAATCCACCTATGCGGAATACATGACAGTTTTCCGAGACCCTTGCATTGATAACCCAACTCCCCATTTTTCCGTTTACATCTAAAATTCCCACCGCAATTTGCTTCGTCATCTCCAACCGGGCAATCTGTTTCCCCATCACAAACCCACTTCCGGGAAATGCACGGCTGGTCACCATGCCCCTCACACTGATAACCTATGTCTCCATTTGTTCTAGTGCAATTAGTCGCTTTCTTTTCAGGGTCGGACAGTTGTAATGTTAAGTTCGCAAAAAGATTGATAAGCTCCAAAATTTGAACTCTGCTACTTTCCGTGCTGTTTGGACACTTCTTTTCGTCGTCTCCGTATGGACAGTCCTTTTCTCCATCGCAAACATAGTTTTGGGGAACGCATGAATGGATTCCAGGACCCAAGCATTTGTAACCGGAACACTGAATAGCACTGGAGGCATCACAATTTTCTTCGTCATCGCCATTTGGACAGTCAGTGTCCCCATCGCAAACATATCTGCGTTTAATGCACAGAGAACTATTTGTGGGGCCCCGACATTGGAACCCAGATGCTCCATTTTCTTGGGTGCATAAAGATATCAGATTTGCGGGGCAATTTTGTTCGTCGTTTTTAGATTCACAGTCATTATCCCCATCACAGACAAATCGAACTGGAATGCAACGCTCGTCATCAAGTCCTTGACACTGAAAGCCTGGCTTTCCGTTTGACCGTGTGCATCCAGTTGCCATGGATATTGAAAGAGTTGCTATGAAAGTTCCAATAAAAAGATATCCCAAATAAATCTTTCCTCCCATTTTAATGGAAACCTAGTATTCGGAATTGGTTTGGAATTGAATTGCAAATTCTTTCGTTTGACTTAAATTTACTATATTATTATTGGGTTCACTTTCACTATCGCTCTTACAACTTTTAAGCTTTAGACAAACTACAAGTTGTTTGAACTGACGATCTGGAGAGTGAAATTGCTGAGTTTATAGGTGCTTCTCTATTTCTGTGTAGTCATTTTACATTAAAGGTTTATCAAGAAAAACTGGACGAACATAATTTCCTTGCGAATATTTTTACATGCTTGGATTTCCTTGTAAGCACACGTCATATTATGTGTGTTATTTTTCATTGCATGTTTAACATGCTATCCTCTCATTACTCGGTAGAATGAGTCCTTATCGTTTCTTATTAGCAAAGGTCAAGATACGATAGCAAAATTCTGTGCATGGAGTATGAATATTGATAAAGCCAATTTTATGAACTGCATTTCAAATATAAAGCAGTATGGAATGTTCACATCTTTTGCAGGTTTACTTAGTACAACAGGATTTAAAAATGCTTTATTTTCATCTCGCCCTTTCCATTAAGAACCAACAAAATATGCGCCTTTATACTGCTGACTATTCAAAAAATCAGAAGATAAACTTTAATGAATGGATTTCCTGCAATTTTTAATAAGATCTCGAAAAATGATGCTGCAGCAAATAGAAAAAAATGAGCTCCATTGGCTGAATAACATTCAATCTTTCAATGTCTTCTATTTTAGATTACATTTTTGCAAAACCACAGAACATTTTCAAGGTCAGAATGACACACAGGGTTCTATGGTTTGAAACTTGCCTAAGAAATCTAAGAAAATGTTTGAAAGATCATTTATTAATAATTCCTGCAACAAACAATTATTTGACGGCTTATACCAAATTAGGCCTTTTAATATAATTCGGTTTGGTTTATTAATCTTACGTACGTACAAACATTTTTACGGTCACAATTGTAATAATATTTACTACTTTTCTAGTTTTGTATAATGTTTACGAATAAAAATTTAACAACAAGAATAAACTATTGATATTTTAAGACACGTAACTAAATTAAATTATTATTCAGCTACAGGAAATATTATTATTGCATACAGTGTTGCAGAGGCTAATATTATAATTATTTATTACCTTGCCGATGCTGTTTAAATTGATTCTGTTCCAATATATTTACCCTAACCTAAACCTTGTATTAGTTACCTTTTTAAAAGTTAAATATTAAATTTGAACTTGACTGCAACATACCAGCACATATTAGTTAGGAAAGTTTATTGACAATATGATGGAATTTTCATAGGCTATAGGAGACATTCTTTCTATTAATTTAATTAGATAGCAGGAAATTAATATAAATCTTAATATCCTGTAAATAATTCACAATTTAAAAGCGTGGATTTAAGCGAAGTTTAAACTACTTTATTGAAATATCATGCAATAAGTAAATTAGTTGTAAATTTTATTTCACAATATAATATTTGTGTAAATAGAACTAAAACTACTCATAATTTAAGTTTCGTTTATATATCTTATGGTCCTTAATGATAAAATTTTCACCGAATTTGTGTTTAAGCATAAGAGAAAGTGACTCCGGATCAATATCATAAAACATTTTTTAAGTTAATAAATCATTAGAATTTTTTCAATCAATCATAAATCTTCAAGTATTTTTAAACAATGTTAGGACAAATATTTGAAATTTAAAAAGTCTATACGATGAACACAAAAGTAGCGGAATGCTTTTTAATGAACAAATCAATAAGGGAAAGAAAATCGAGTAGGCTCGAGGAACCGAAAAAATCATTAACACTCACATTGGCTAATTTTTTTCATCGGACATTGCTTATCGGCTGATAGATATTAAAAGGTTTTGGAAATCAAAGATTTGACATTTTAATTGAATATGAATCCATTGCATTCTGAAATATTATATAACATTTACATTCATGTGAGTTGCAGCCTTGTCCAATCAAACTTTAAGTATTTCTCTATGATAGCACCAAAAGCTCAAATAATAAGCATTTAATGACGAACAGCTCATTTATTGATTTTTACACTCCTTCACCAAATGCTGCCGTATAGTCTACAAGTTTAACACATTCTAAAAAGAATTATTATTTTCGAAATTTCTTCGCTTTTGTTTATACGTACTTTTTCACGAACTGATTCTATATGTTCTCACTTCAAACTAATTTAGCAACACAAGGATTGCCTTAAACATGTGCGCTAGTATTTTACTCCAAATCCAATGCACTCTTTTTATCATTTCGTTATCGAATTCTCTGAATTCCAAGACCTCTACAGCTGCAGTAACTGCATATAATATTAACAAATTATCACAGTCAAAAGTCCAAAAGCTTGGAAACATCTACCGTTACCGTGGATACTTGCACAAGCGTATTTCAAAGACCCTTCAAACGTACAAATATGAACTGCAGTTCGATTATGAATATCCCGTGATTGATAGTTTGGAAAGCGTACTGGAAATAGATAAGGACTCAACTTGGTTAACAATGATAAATAGTTTCCATTTTACAAAATTAAGGACCATCTCTCACATCCAGTAATGTTAAGAAACGTAATTCAAGCAATCGAAGTATGCAACGACTGCATCAAGAATCCCAGTCAAAAATACATGGGGTACACGATTTACATGGATTGCTAGAGAAACAATGGAAATAGTGAGTCGATCACTGTTCAGAATTTCACAACAATAAGTTGTGGGAAATCAAGGGTTTTGGGAAAACATTATGTGAAAATCTACGGAAACAATTGTACATACTTTCAAGTTTCTAATATACCTAAATTTACTAAGCTTTGGACATTCATTAGCAACATAAATTTGTACACACCGAGGAGTGTGCTTGAATTAAGACACACTGTTTAAGAAAAAAACTGAACTTACTCTCCCAGGACTCCAAGAAAACAGGCCTTCGTCATGTTCTTGAAATTTATATGGACTTTATACCTCCAAATCACATTTTTAACTTATTTTCCATACCACAATATCACAGGAAATTATGGATCAAGGAGTATCACTTTCCAATGTATTTGGAATTGGAATAGCTAGCACGAACGTTTGAAAACACATTAAGTGACAAAACACCTCACGTTCACTACATGTATGCTCTCAAGTTAAATGGGCACTTTCAACTGGACCACTTTTTTCGAGTTGAAACGTCTACAAAAGTATGGGAATCTTGATACGATATCATCGTTTTCACAAATATTGCATATCTTCCCGGGGAAAAATCGCAATGGGAAAGTTCACAAAAAATCTTCTCGACAACTTCATGCAAATGTGTACAATCCAATTTACAACATCTCGAAACTTGTCAATTTCCCCATTTCAGGACGATGCTGAATTGCTTTAAGTCCATCTTTTTCAAACAATCACTCACAACTACACGTACAATATCACAGGAAAAGGCTTTTGTGATAAAGGAATTCTAAGAGACATCGACAGTGCTAATTTTGTAGCTCAGAAAGATGACAGATAAATGCACAACCAAGATTTCACATTGAAACGTACACCGGTAATAGTACTCCAGCATACTTTTACTCCACCGTTAAAAGCTAGCTGCAAACTTTCCGATTTGTAAATTGTGGTAAGTCCAAAGGTAACGGCTCGTTTCCACTTCAGGAGTTCTTTAGGTTTTACAAATACGTGTGGATCAATCTTGGCACACTTACGTGCATAAATATGATTTGTATGGCCATCCTCTTAAAAGAGTTTAAGCCCACATAATTTCATTGATTCGGAATACTTTACACCACTTGCTGCCAATTGTGAAGATTTATATTGTACAGGGGAACTCTATTCCACAAAATATGGAGACTCGTTTAAAATTCAGATGGTTTGTGGCAGCATTTCTATTAATGGGAATAGTTATGAGCAATGTTTACAAAAATTCGAATGTGTTCAATATGATATTACCCCTAAAACACGTACCGTTTTTTTCTCTAGATGAGTTTTAGATTAATAATTTCACGATTATAGCAAGCGCTCGGGCTGACGTAACAATATTTCGACTGAAAGGTAAACTTGTTTTTCAATTGGAGTGCTTTAAAGTGGCATTCACATAATGTCGCTTATTTTTACATTTTTGCATAAAGAATTGGGAAAATCCTACGACTTAAACGTAAATATAGTATAAGGTCATCAAATATAATTGTTGCTGGCAGTTTCCTCATCGAAAAGTTCAAAAATCACTTGTGGAGCAGGAAATACTGTTTTATACAAATATTTATTCAATCTGCACACTCGTGAGCTTTGTCTCGTGTTATTTGAAATTTCAGCAATTATTTAAGTGCATTTCAATCATTAAAATGTAGCATTAATAGTTTTCTTTGAGTGTCTGTGAGAAGCTTTATGAGTCGTTTTGCAAATAACATTTTTCCTACATCATTCGGCTAGTTGTTGATTTTATTGTGTTTTAGATCCAATTTTTCATGAAAAACTAGTCTATCAACTAGAGAACAAATATTTATGTAAATAAATCAAATACTTTTCAAAACTTAATGCTAAAGAGAAACCAAGTAGAAAGCTGATTTCACAAGTGCTCGTATCAGGCTAAAAACTGTATTGTTTATTTGGGTCTAAGTGAATGTGTTTCACATTTAAGTTTGGCGGAACGTTTTTTTGCAGTATAATGTAAAGTTTTTTTTCTATAATTATCCATTTCATTGAAAGTTAATTTTAAAAAAACAGGAATTTTTTAAAACCTTGCGACATCAGTTTTTCATTTGGTTTTGCAATCAATTAATACAAATCTCTGCAAAGAATGAAAGCTAAAAAAACATTTATTGTAGTATTTCGGATTCATACAAAATTGTTTAGTGACTTATGTGGAAAATAGGAATGTCAGATTGACAGGAAATGTTCAAACGCAAATTACATAAAAGCGGGCATGGAAATTCTTACGGAGTCCGGGAGCGGTGCTCCCAGGGATTAGTTTTTAGGACTTAATCAGGGATTGGGTATGTGCTCAGGGACCCGTTCTTTTTTGTTCCTCAGTGATCTGTCACCAGTCTTTCCTTACTTTCTTTTCATATTTGTTTCGAAAAAAGATTTTAAAAAACAGTTTTAGTCCAGTGTGTTTGGAAAGTGCATTTGGATATTTCAAAGAAATGGAAAATATGAGAAAATGAAAATTGGTAATCGAAAACATGTGCAAATTACCCATTTTACGCCAGATAACATTTGGGAAATATTTAATGCGGATGTCTTGAAATTTCCCATGCTAGGTACAAGAAATTAAAAGAAAATCGTATTCGATCAAATCCTGAATTTCTTTGTAGCTGAGGCGTCATGGCATTGTCAACTTAACCCTTGAAATGCATAAACTAGAAAAAAACACTGGAAAGGAAATCTCCCTGGTGCTGAGAATTGAATAGTAGGAAACTGAAGGATTTCACCTCTTCTCGAACACCAAGACATTATAAAGTTGAAAAAGTTGGTTCAAAATGAGCATAATATTATTATTATCAATATTATTGAACTGTACATTACATTGGCATTGGAATTCCCTAAACCACATGATTGAGCAACGCTGCGCTGAGTGTTGTAATACACCTTGGGAATGTCAGGTCTCATGAAAAGTAATTAATTATTAATCAAAATGTTTATTTGTTTTATTGACAGTTTGAATGTTTATGAATGTAATTCACCCTGTATCTGACATGACCAATGCAATTGTGTACAAAAGTGATATTTTTATTTACAACAAGATATAATTCAGAATGAGGTACCATCAGTAGAGATAAGGTTCTTTATATTTCTAACAGAAATAATTTTCTTCGACATCACAAAATATTTTCTGCGATGCACACGTCATTCTCCAATGACCATTAAATTTGTCACCACATCATTTTTGACAATGAGAATAAGGACCTCATTTTACTATATACGCGTGTAATGCAGATACTGTATTTCTGATGAGAATTTCATTGCAAATACAACATTTTATATGTTATGATGTCATTACTTAGTATGAATGAATGTTTATCTTTTCTTACTAGCAAAGGTCATGATAAGATTCCAAAATCCTCAGTAAAGAGTTCATCGAATTGAAAATATATTTTAATGCAAACTGATTCGTGTAATGAGTATGAATAATGGGGAGTTAAAGTCAATTTTATGACCTGCATTTCAAACATAAAGTGGCTTTGGAAGTGATTCCACAAGCTTTGTACGTTTACTCAATGCAAGATGATTAAAAATAGTGTTTATTAACACTGACATTGATCTCATCATTAAATCCCAAACCTATATGGGTAAACATCTACAGCTGACTATTCATAAGATCACAAGATAATCTTTGGTGAATAAATTTAGTGTGTAAGCACGTATGTGTTCAAATGAAATGCATAATTTCTTTCGCATTAAAAATGACTTCCATAAACAAAATCGGATTTTCAATATTTGTGCTAGTGGGCATTTTTCTTTCTTATCCAAATGTGTTAGCTTGTTTGAACCGAAAATCTCAGGACATTTCTCAACTGGACGAAATGTACTCGAAGTGTAAGGGGCTTGAAATCCGAGAACTGACAATACACCAAGTTCATATACATTTTGCAATTGGGAGGTTGACAAGTGAAGAGTTAACTAGTTGCTATCTTGACAGAATTAATAAAATGAATGGTGAGCTAAAAGCTGTTTTAGAAGTGAACACAAATGCTATTCATGAAGCCCGGAAAGCTGACATCGAAAGAAAAGACATACAAGATGTTAGGGGGTTGCATGGGATTCCGGTTATTTTGAAGGGCAACATTGGAACCAATGAATTTATGATGACCTCAGCAGGCTGCAAAGCGTTACTTGGACTTCGTCTAATTAAGGATGCAGATATTGTGAAAATGTTGAGGGAAGCTGGTGCTGTAATTATTGGAAAAGCCAATTTGTCTGAGTTATCTGGGTAATTATCATATCTAAAGCGAATATCAGTCCTAGCAAACAGTTATTATAATAAACGTTTCACATAGTTTGCGCAACTACCAGCATGGATGGAGTTCTGTCGGAGGACAAACTAAGAATCCATACAATCTTCGTGCTAGTCCTTACGGTTCTAGCTCAAGTTCTGCAACCGCCGTAGCTGAAATTTTGGCAATGGTTTCCATTGCGACGGAAACTGATGGTTCATTAAATACACCGGCAAGTGTTGCTGGCGTGGTTGGACTCAAACCAACTCTCGGAACGGTTTCTACGGAAGGAATTGTTCCAGTTTCTCGCTATTATGACACTGTAATTGCAACAAAGTTTAAAATAGCATGAATTTCTAGAACGTAATCAATTATTTTTATCTAACTTTATTGCGACAAAAACCAGATTGGTCCGATGGCAAGAACAGTAATGGACACTGCAATACTATTTGATGCAATAGTACCACAATCGCATAGAATGGAATACGCTTGTGAACAGAGCTATGCTTCCTGTCTTGACGCACAAAACCTTTATCATGTAAGAATTTTCTTAAGCATTAAAAGGAATCCTGTAATTGAAACCAATGTAAAATAATTGATTTGGTTTTAAGAAAGGAAAATATAAAATTGGAATCATTCGACATCCATTTTGGAACCTGCGTGCATTTTATATTGAAGCGCTGACAAATCCATTATCTCATCTTGAAAGAGTTTTGAATATATTGCGAAATTCCTCCCATTTTCTACTTTCAAATGTTGAATTTCCATACGGACTGTTGCACAAATTTTCAGAGAATACAGGTAAGTTCAAAGGGATGACTCATTTTTTCAGTAAAATATTGTGCGCATAAAATACTTTCTTTTTAAATTCCATTTATTTCATTTTTTAGCGTTTTCGATACTATTTTATAGCTTGAAGAAAGACCTAAGCGATTATCTTGCCACAGGAGTGGTACCCAGACTGAATTCCTCAAAGCCAGTAAAATCAATTGGTGACATTATTCTGTTCAACAAGGAGCATGGGGATACGAACAGTCAAATATTTTGGAGAAAGCACACAATATTGATAATGACATAAAAAATGAAGAGGAATTTTTAGATCTAAGTCACAAAAATGAGCATGCAGCAAAGAACTTACTGGATTATGCCTTTCTCGAGCTTGAGTTAGATGTTTTGGTATTTCAAGTGCCTTTGGGATTTAAGTGGAATGAACCATTTCACGTAGAAATAACTTTGAGGGATGCTCCAATATGGGAATATGCTTTAGCAGCCTTTGCTGGATATCCAACTCTTAATGTAGGTTACAACAGTTTGGAACATTTAAAGTTAGGTACTTCTCTAATAAAATATTTAAAGTTGCAAATATTTTTTTAATCTTTGTTTTTGTAACCAGGTTCCTGTAGGTATAGACAAATGCGGGGTTCCATTTGGTGTCACTTTAGTGGAGTTGCCAAATACAGAAGCAAAGCTACTGCAAATCGGCTACTACATGGAAAAGTTGAACCCCGCAAGAAGGCCTCCTAAATTTCTTCCATAATGCTTTTCTTGAATTTATAGAGACTTTGTATTAATGTATATTTTATTTTTGCAATCTCTGTTAAGGATTTTTAGCATTGGTTTCTTCAAATACTTTATCACCGTTGGTTTGGCATAGATATATTTTTATGAATATATCTTATTGCCGTTAGTTGAGTGATTGAACAGTTCACGCAGCGTGGTGCACGCATACACATATGTATTGTTACAATATTTTCATATGATACAATAATCGCCAATTATTTTCGTATCGTTCACACAAATATTATTATATTTATTTAAGTATCACAATTTTAGACAAAAGGAATAAAATTTTGCATGGTTTACTTCATGGAATTGTACCTATAAGATTATTTTTGACTTGATATTTCATAGTACCATAGTGACTGCGGATCATTTTTGTCGCACTGTGAAACTGCTTTAATGGCAGTGCCTTCCTGTCTTAGACATTTTTGTGTTTGGATTTCCCTAACTAGGTATACACCGTTTCGTACAGATTCAAAATTCCATTCATTTTTACCTTGTCCTGCGTTGGCACAACGAACAAAATTTACAATGCTGTCATTCTCTCTACTGATCTGAAGGCACTTGTCTTCATTTTCGGTTACTTCCTGAGTGGAATAGGGCATCAGTAAAAGGTTACCGCTAGCTGTTGTGTTAGTATAAAACTTATCCAAAGGAGTTGGTGTATTCGGACATCGGCCCATTATGGCATCGTCGTTTCCACTGAATATATTTTTCCCCAAGACGCATTCCCCGCTTTGTGTATTTTTTAATAAAGATCCAACTGGAAGACATCTTGTTCTGAAGCAGCGCTGCAAAAATGTATATTTTGGGATCAATTTTATATCTCATAATTATACTCTTATGTAGTCCGAGTACTTTAAAAATAATTACCCCATAAAGACATGGTGTGTTATCTACAGGCCTTAAGTTAACACCACTGTTGCCAAACCAGCAGAGTACTTTCTCGCAATTCCAGGTTTCTCCTTCGCTAACCCATGCAGAATCATTTGCTCTGAGAGCTTTACATTGTTCGTTCATTGTCGGGGTATACATTGAGCTCTGTTCGGGATCAATGACAGGATCCGCTGGCTCATCAATACGCTTAAGACAGGCTGCTTGATCTGATGTAACGTATGCCTCAATAGTACGATCACTGCACTCAGAAAAGAAGTGATGTTTAATTCCTGCCATTATGAAGCCATCTGCGGTGCAACCGGGAATGTCTCCGTCGTGTGGGGCTCCAAGACTTTAAATATAAATAGAATTAAATTAAATCAGAGGAGGATTTTTCTGGTTGACTGATTGTGCAGTAAATGTGTAATAGATGTTGCGACTCCTCACTTGTGAGCAATTTCATGAGCTACTACCAGAACGCCACCATATCTCCCATTGTCAGCAACAACCACCGCATTAATTCTGGGCTTGCAGGCTCCAGAGACCCAGGCCATACCAGCATACCCGTCATTCCGTGTGTTACTAACGCACATGGCCATGTCAAATTTCGGGAAAATATGCGAATTGTCAGACATCCATGGTCCAAATCTTCCAAGAATTCCACCTAGGGGAGCTGCACCATCCTCGTTTCGAGCTTCTTCAATGAATGGTTGGTCTTCAAATCGCTGTGACATGATATATAACGCAAAACTTAAGTTTTAATTACGTTAATGGCGGTTTATATTGTTTAAACCGTTTCATGCATTTTTCAATTTATTGCATAATTATAACTCAACTTACAGAAATAGCGGTGATTGATGTTATTCGGAAGGAGATGTTGCTACTTGGAAGTGTTTTGAATCTCATATTTACGTCCCAAAATAAAACAGCCCAGTACTTCAAAATCTTTTCCATGTCATGCTGAAAAACATCAGCCCATTCCTTATCAACGACGATGGCCAATTCTACCACGTAGTCTTGGGCGTTTGCCATTTCTCCTTTCTGCTTAGCGAGGTACGTAAGTGTCTCGTTAGTATACACTACCAAATTGAATATTGATTCGTTAAATTCAAAGGAAAGTATTTGAAATGTTTTTAAATATTTAATAACTGGTATAAACTAACTGTAATCACTCCGAAATTTGTTTTCCAACTTTACGAATGAAGTCTGAGCACTGGTGTGTTGCATAAAGTGACCGTCAAGTAAACCCTCCTATGATTTTGCACATTATTTAAAATTAGCTGAAATTTATAAATGTATGTATGACATTTATATTATGTAGGAAACGTTTAAAGAACATTACCATGGAGTGAGTTCCGTCCTCATTTTTCGAAATTTTTAACGCAGCCTTGTTTTGATAATCAATGTGAATGTCTTCAGCACGTTTCAACTCCATTTGGGAGGGTGATTTATCAGTCGAATACACCTGCCCCGTTGTATTGTCAATTTCAATTGTGAGATATTTAAGACCAGGATGAAAAACTCCGACTTCTAAGGAACGTAATTTCACCAATATGAATATTTCAATTGCAGATATTTATTTTGCTTACTCAGAGATCAAGAAAGCATTCAACGTTAAATAAATTATTAGATACCAATTTACCTGGTTTCTGTAAATCCAAGCGGTACCTTTTTCCCGTAGGAGCCATCCAGTCTATCGCAAGATCTGGCTCTAAGATATGTTTCTCTAAATTATTGAAAACAATTAAAATTAAAAATGCATTAGAATTTATAAGGCCGATATGACAAACTGATTCAATAAATGTAGAACTTACTGAAGGCCAAAGAAATAGGCCCAAATCCCACTGCAAAAATGAGAAGGAACGTTTTCATGACGATTTCTGAGGGTGTATTGATCTTTTGTGTTAAAATGTGGAATAGGTAGTTGAAGTGAGCGCAATTAATTTCTAACCTTTCAAAGGATGCTCAAGCTTAACTGTATGCATCAACTGAGTTTTGGCAGCCTTTTATATCGAAAATTTGAATCTGGATAACATGATATGGTAAGCGTTCCATAAATTGTATTCTCTACATTGCAAACACCTATACTATTCAGATATACGCGGACACTGTTATCATAGGAATTATTTTGAATGAAGCTGTTGTTTTTTTCATATAATTATTACACTCTAGTTATGACATTTGTACATTTTTATTTAGAAAAGTTTCCTTGACCGGAAGAACCATTTCCACAGAAACATCCGTAGATCAACAATTTAATAGGTATTTACATCACATTTTGAGTTACACCAACGAAGTGTGTGAATTATATTATACAAAATATGGTTTGAGAGAGGTCAAGTGCAAATTACAACGCTGTTGTGAATGAATATGTTCGGTTAAGCCTTTGAAGCAGAGTTATATCTTCCTCATAGTTCTATGTTAAAAATGTTATCTTTGACATTCCAATTCCTGCCTGTCACTTTTAGCCGGAGCAGCATTTCATCGGAACTTTGTTACGATGATAACACCAAATCTAATCCTAACGAATCATATGTACACTCTGTAGACTTTGATGTTGTAGGTTGTCGATCAAACTGGATTTCACTATTCGCAGTATGTATGTACATAAGCAAATTATAAGGCAAACATTATTTTAGAATGTTATCTTATGTACTTTAATCTCCAAACTAGTGACATCAAATTTTTTTTAGAACCAGCATTCCTGAAAGTTGAAGATTGTCATGAAACAGGTTAATAATGCAATAACTATGACACTGATAAATTCACAATAAATATCAACAATAACAAGAATTTATGAATTTAGTTCTTCCAGCATTTAGTTATAAGTAAGCATAACTTCATTTGAAAATAAAGGACGTCATAGATAATATCCTACAAACAAATACATATAGAAATACACGTCAAATATTGTACCAACTTGATAAGCGCGTTTTTATGTTTTACAAGCGTTTAGCATTCCATTTGATAAGTCATTTTCAAGGTAGAATATCTAAAATGAAATTTTATTATTGCTGCAAACCCCTTTTCCTAAAAGGAGTAAAAACCTATTAATATCACAATAAAAATGACTATTTGGAGGACGCCATTTGTTTTAAAACGTCTCTACTTATCCCACAGAATTACGTTTGTACTTATGAGCCCAAGTACATTTTGCTTAAGTTTCATGAAAACAAGCATTCTTTGAAGAATGTAGTTTGTTCTTCATGGCAAAACCCATTTTATATTACTGTACAAATTTAAGGAAACATTTTGAAAATATTTTACAAAAAGTGTAGATTAGTGTTCCTAGATAACGTTTCGTTGACCTCAAAATTGTATAATATATACCGTGCTGGCCTTTATACTAATAGCTTTATTGCTTTAATGTATTAGCTTTCCAATAGATATTTCACATCGATATACATTTATGACATTTCAGGTAATTCCAAAAACTTGATGCAACCAATTAAATTATTGGTGCAATACAATCCTTCTTTTGAACTTATCTCTGGGAGCAAATCGACGAATCTGTAGATTACGACTCCTCTGACATATAAATACCGTAACATCTAAGATAGACGCCTCTTCGGAATAACGCGCCCCCTTTAATAGACGCCACGGCGTTTACGGACTAAAAAGTTGACGGAGTAAATAGACGCCCTCCTTTATTACGCGCCTCCCCTCATAATAGACGCCACCTCAATCAAGTTACTGAGAAGTGACACATGCACAACAGTACACATGTATGCATTTAAGTTACCATAAAACACAATATTTAATCTCTGCTGCCTTAGATGTGCACTTTCAACACACAGAGCAAGCAATATAACACGGAACCATTAGTTTTTATCTCATAATTATGCCTCACAAAGAAGATATTTCAAAAACGTTTTCAAACGAAAAGTTGGCGGAGTAAATAGACGCCCCCTCAATTTCGTGCCCCCCTTTAATAAACGCCCCGGCGTCACCGGACCAAAAACTCGATTTTGCACGTAGACGACGGGGCGTCTATTTCAGATTTTACGGTAAGAACTTTAAGTGAGATTATACCTTAAGCATTCTTACTATTAGACCCTTAAACCCATTTTTAATACCTTTTTGCATCACTACCAACAACGATGTCAATACTTCAAGTACACCAATGTCCATCGAAACACCTAATCCTATCAACCAAACAGCAAAAATCAATACAATATTCCCTGTCATAGAGGCACTTTCAGGATCATTGATGTCTTCGTCTGGAAAGGCTTGAGTCCCAATAGCATCAGCCTACCATACGAACACACCAGAAGCCTCAAGTCTCCAAAATTGCTCGAGTAAGAACTCAGACCCATAGCCGGTTATTCTAAATGACTGTTATTGGGAAATGAGCACATCTTTACTCTGCGACACATCTTCAATACTAGCACGTTTTAAACTCCGTAAAACTCGGGTAACATAGATACGGTTTTATTACAAGTTTTCAAAACACCCTTAATCACTGATTTTTCTAGTTCCCAAACTTTTAGCATTGTACACGTATCTCTGAGAAAATGCTTAGATTTTGCAGGGGGCTTCGGAATATATTTAATATTGACCAGCGATCGAATTGGCTTAATTAATTCATCTATGGCTGTCAGAATGTTTGGATGAGTTTTTAGATCAGAATACATGAAATCACAATCAACCTCAAGGACTAAACTACCTTTTGACTTTTGGAGTAAATCACTAATATCTGATATTTCTGAGATCACCTCGAAAGGGCTTAAGGAAAACATATTTATAAAATTGAACTGTCGTTTCTTCTTGAAAAAGTCTTCATCTGGTTCTTCCAAATAGTCCTCAATAAATACATGAGCAGTTCTGCTGTATATTGAGAAGCTATTTGCTACAAGATCTTTGCAATGTTCATAAAGAATCGGCTTTCAAGGCAAAATCATATTGTAGACGTTACTGTTTTTGTAAGCATTGCTTAAGACAACCCCAACAAGTATGAAGCCACAAGTCATCCATCGAAGACCTGTGATCTCGAGCACTTTTTCACTAAATGCATCTCCTTTTTCTAGCAAAATTTTGACAAAACTTATTGCATTCGATACAAAGGATGCCTTATTGATAATCGAAATTTTTGTATGCCCAAACATTCTATTCCAAATATATCTAATGACACATGTGAGAACTATGGTAGGTATTAACGTACAAGTCCAAACGTGTATGTCGTAAATGGTAACCAGTTCCGAGAATGGGAACGACTCTTGTCCAAGGCGACCACAAGCTACGAATCGCATGGACCCCATCGGATTTTTTCGAATGGATAGAAGGCTTCCTGGGACAAGGTATCTACTTATTAAAAAGTTGTTGCTTAGTTTGATGAATTACGGCTTAAAAATTAGGTCTTGAAATGTATTAAGTTGTAGAAATCATATTTCACTGTAAGAATCTCAAAGAACTGTATGATAGTTTCTGCGCATTTGCCCTGGAAATGTATAATTTTGCAGGGCACTCTTAAGAATTGTTGCGTAAGCCAAACTTATGTGGTCTTTCTTACCCTTAGAACGGTATTCGAAAGAATTCTTTAATGGTCTACACAACAACTGGTAATATGTGACACGATTTAGTCCTCAAGAAAGTGTACATTTTTCTGCAAATTTAACCTGCAATTGTTCATCAGCCACAAGGAACGCTAACGCTTGAATTTGGACAATCGGCATTTTTCGAAAGTCACTTATGGAAAGATAACTGTGATACTGATTAACTGATAAAGATGGAATTTATATGAGTACTTTTTAAGCATGTTCTACATGCACTCCTTATAACTACTTTATTTACAGCCACGATATTCCAATCAAGAATATGTTGGGAAGATTTAACAATGATTGTTATGACATGAATGAAAATCTCGCTGGAGAAGATAGGATTTGGAACAGTCCAACTATCTGAGATACTCGCGAGAGAATCCTTCATGTACTCTTCCCTCCACAAACGAGCAACCCGGTTGTTATGATTTTGGGTTGTCCAATTAGTAATGAGAATTTTGAAGCTAGTGCTAGGAATGGGTTGAAGCAAATCGTCCAGTTTGTAGTGTCTTCTGTAAAAGACCATTCTTGGATACTCCAACCTTTCATCCTTCTTCAGTTCAGCTGACAGAAAAAATCCGATATGAATTTCTCGAGTCCAAGGTTTAGAAAATGATGAGAAGGCAAAGTGGTCAATTCTGACACAGTATTCTTCCTTGAACGATGTAAATTCATTGACAATATATTTTGATTGTTTGCAATTAGGAAAGTCATCTCTACGACAAACATCATTACATTTAAGTAAACCATTCAGAAACCATTTATTAGCAGTTTCAAATGAACTTCCAAATGGTTTGACCTTAGGCGGAACGAATTTTAACAAAATTAGAGGTAACTCTGGTTTCTCAATGTCCACACCAAGGAAGTTTAAGGCAACAATAATATTATGATCAGTTGTTATAGGTTGTAAAAGCTTGTTTAAATTTATAAGCGTGATTGGAAATGAACTGTGTTTATTGGATGAAGCAGTGCACACAACAGCCAGCAAAATTTGCGACCAAATACTTGTAATTTTCATTTTGATCATTTTACCTGTACTATTGTAAATTTTAAATATATTGTGTAGCAATACCGATACGATACATTATTATTTAATATCTGCTTTTAAAAGTTTTATTCGGTTCTGCAGCTTATTAGTAGACCACAGTAATTGTAGACTTCTTCCAAATTTAATGAAACTATTCAAATATTTGAACTGAATGAACAACCGCTAATTCAAACTTAGCACGATCGATACAAATAAATTGTTTCCGGAAAAAACACTGTAAACTAATTTACGTTTATGAGAGCAAGATGCTTTAAACTGTGTAACTTTAGCTGCAGCAAGAAAAATGGCAAAGGATAAATTTAATAGACATTTTCACGGATAACAGTAGGCAAATGAAATTGAAACGTGTCACGAAACCTACTTGATTAAGGTAGTTTCTTTAAAATTAGTCGATTAGAGATGCATTACATAAGTACCATAGAATCAATTTATGAAGGGTTTTAAATATATTGTGGCTACAACTCAACTTTCAGTTAGTCAGGTAAAAGTAAAGGAGTACTGTAGAGCAAATGTTGTTAATTTAGGTAAGGTAACTCGCATAATATGCTCCCTTGAGACAATACGTTACCTTCAGGTCGAAGCATACCTTTTTTTATTATTTGTTGCGATCACAATAACGTTTATGCATTTTATTCGCCATTTTTTATCGACGTTTACTAAAGAACTCATATTTGTCATACGAAAAGATTTTGTGTCGTTACATATCTTCTTTCCAAATATTCAAAGGATTGAAATATAGATAATAATATGAAACATAACATTAAACCCAATTTTAGCCACTAATCAAATCCTCCATATCTGACTGAATGGAGACGTCCTCCACTTTTCCGTGCACATTTTTTTGAAAGCCTGGTCATGCGGTATGTCACAAACCGCATTAAATGTTTAGACAATTATGTAACCGTATGCATTTTCCGTCTCCCTGATATACATAGAGGACAAGGCCAAGGATGGTGGCCATAAAGTATTGCCAATAATAAAGATTTCTTAACAGTTGTTTAATGGAAAATATTTTATAATCATTAACATTACAATGGTTTGCATTTTAGCATGAATTAGAAGCTAAAATTTTAAAAGAGTTTATACGTCGCTTAAAAGTTTCTCAATTTTACGACAAATTATATTTAGTTAAAGGTCACTAAGAGCAATACCTGAATGCCTGGATTGAATATAAAATCACATCTACAAAAGTCTAACTAGCATCCAAATAGGAAAAGGGAAAATTATGTGCGTTAATGGGCCAAATCAATGGTGACTGTAACAAAAGCAAATTTACATGATATTCTCCAGTCATCGAAATAAATCTCTGAAACCGTTGTTCCTGTGCTCCGTAAGAATTTTCATTCCCAAAGTAAATCATAAAATAGAGCGTGAATAATTTTATCTTGAAAATCTTTCAAAATACGGGTTTAGGGCAATGTGAGAATTTAAAGCTGCAGCTTGATACAGTGCCTACTGATTGTTTTGATTGCCTTCAATTCATGATTATAAAGTAAGAAGTTTTAACAATTGTAAACTTACAAAACTATTAAAAGAAAGACATTTAATTAAACGATTTTCTTCTGTTCTCTATAAAAACTATAAGTTTAAAAAACTGTGCTATTATTTATAATGAGAATTTGTACGATCATCAGTAGGTTATTATAGTGTTAAAAAGACAATACTGAATATACCTATTTTGATTCTGATTGAATTCTCCAATGTGATGGTGTTCAACATTTAGGGAGTCAAAAATTCATGATATTCATTATGCTTCGATCTTTAATAAATTGATTTTAAAAATTGGCATATCAAAGAAGTAACTTAAATTTGAGCATCTGCATCTGCACAGAATATTTTATTATGCAACTCGGCAAAGGAAAAAAAGGAGAATGACACAAATTGCAAGAAGTAATGAACAGTGGCTAGTCACATTAACGCGTAAACATTCTGAATATATTTCACAAATACAAAAAATCTGCTTTCTGGATCCAAATTAGCTACTATAAAACTATGGAGCTGGGTGTTATGGCACCATTTCATGAAAAGCGAAATGGTTTACTCCGTCGCTGATTACTATTCCTAGTGAAGTGACAGAATCTGTAGATGTGTTTACTCCCAAATTACATGTTTATGAAAGCTTCTCTTTATTCAAATGCATGGCTTGGACAAAAACTATAAAGGTGGAGGGACGCCCTAGTGACAAGAGGCAATTAAAATCTCGTCCCTCTGATAAGACAGAAAGGAAAACCATTGTGGAG
Organism: Willowsia nigromaculata; assembly: GCA_034700605.1. NCBI lineage: Eukaryota > Metazoa > Arthropoda > Collembola > Entomobryomorpha > Entomobryidae > Willowsia > Willowsia nigromaculata. The sequence continues at coordinate 787 of JAQIXX010002786.1, read as the reverse complement.
CTGGAACCTGAGGAGGAAAAGGAGGCACCTTAAATCTAAACAGGGAGTTTGCTGCTTTTTCAGCGATAAAATACTGCGACTGACTGAAAACTGGAAGAGAGGGACCTATTGCCCTGATCAACTTTATTTATCCGATTGGCTTTGGGTCCGACTCAAACTGCCTTGGCTCCGCTTTGAAATCAAGTGTGCCATTTCTAAGGATGACGATAGGTTATATAGACTGAACAAAATACCATGGAAATAAAATTTTAATAAGTAACGCCAGGATAAAAAAATTATTGGATATACGGATTTCGTTTTTCATGAACGGATAACCTCATGAAGATTATCATCTTTATAGTTTGCTTATAGAAACTGATGCAATCTCTTTTGAAATTCATAACAATTCCATATTTTTCAAAATGTTACTGAAACTTTTATATTGATAAGGCCTAAGTTCATCCTCAAAAGAACTCACCACTCACCTTTTTCTTCCGTAAATATTTTAGTTTTGATTTAAAATTTTTCACGTGAAGATTCCAATCGCTAACCCAGAATGAATATTTTTGTGAGTAAATGAATGCAGTACTCAAATTGGGGCAAAATTGGGGCATCCTGATATTTAATTTAAATATCTCAGGAATTAATCAATTAATTTAATTACATCGGCTACTTCTTTAAAAATTTGTGTGCACGTGTCATCCACCTTAAGCATACTTGTGAAGGTGGTGCACGTTATTAATTTACATAAGCGGAAATCAGTGTCCCATTCATTACATCCGGTTCTTACATATTATGCGTGTACCTA